>CAUYLG010011283.1:0-43718 GCA_963573385.1 Cacajao melanocephalus | reverse complement strand
AGCCATTTTGGATCTCTCCGCCCGGTGATGAAGTTTTTTCTGCTTCTTAGTTTTCCTTTGGCGGACGCCCCTTCCCCGCACAGCTGGACCTTCCAGGTTCAGCTGTGCTTACTGTGAAACTCTCAGTCCTCAGCGCTTCCAATTGCTGTTCTCCTCGTGGGGACGGGACCATCCGAGCCGGAGTCGTCCCGTATACTCCGCGCCGAGAAGCGCCGTGCTGGGGCGCCGGCAAAATAGCCGCGCCGGCCAAAAAAGTCGCGCTGGCGACCCGTGTGGCTCCTCCGCCGGGAATCTCCTAGTCTGTGGGCCGCTTTGGTTTTTCATTCTTTGTTTCGTGTCGCTGAACAGTCTTATGTTCAGGAGATTTTAAGATATAAATGATTTGTCTGATTTTCTTTTAAGTATTCTGTGGCATAACACTTCAAAACTTTTATTTGAAAATAGCTACATTGAACATTGAAAATAGCTACATTGAATATTTTTTGAGACAGAGTCTTGCTCTGCTCCATCACCCAGGCTGGAGTGCAGTGGCATGATCTCAGCTCACTGCAACCTCCACCTACCAGGTTCGTGCACAACCATGCCTGGCTAATTTTTGTATTTTTAGTAGAGACAGGGTTTTACCATTTGGCCAGGCTGGTCTCGAACTCCTGACTTCAAGCAATCCGCTCGCCTCAGCCTCTCAAAGTGCTGGGATTACAGGTGTGAGCCACTGCACCCGGCATGTTGTTCTTTATATTTTGAGATATAAAGAATTTTTTAAGCAGTAAAATGATAATTCACTATGTATTAATACTCTATGGAAAATGTTTATCACCCCCCACCCCAAAATGATGAAGAAAATCGTAGGACTTTCTCCTTGGGCAAAATGATGGAATACTTGAGATACACTAGAGAAATAGCTATGTATCTTAAATAAAACATACTTATGTAAAATGTTACTGAGCTCACAGGAAGTCGGTAAAATCTCCAGGGAATACTCTCCTTCCCTACCCTAAAAAATACAAACCAAAACCAGAACATGATTTGTCCTAAGTGGTTCCAGATGGTAAATACCATGAGGCTCACCTGAATGGATGGAAATCCTCTCTGTAGAAAAGTGTCTCCAATTCAGCGCTGTTGGAGTCCCACAGATCAAGATGAAGTAATAAAGGATCACCAGGGACAAGAAGAGGCAAGCCACCATAAATAAGAGTAGCAGAAACAACAGATGATTGATGTGGACAGGACTCCAGATGTTAGAATTGAAATCTAAATAATATAATATTAACTGTGTATGGAATGTTTAAAGAAATAAAAGATGAAATCATAAAGATGAGAGTCAAATATGACCAAGCAGATCTGAAGAACCAAATGGAACTTCTAGAAACAAAAAATATACTCATTGAAATTTTTAAAATAAATAAACAATTTACATGTTAAACAGCATATCAGACATAAGAGAGAATTTACAAAGTGGAAGATGAATCTGAAAAAAGTATACAGAATGCAGCTCAGAGAGACAAGGAGATAGAAAATCAATAGATATTAAGAATATGGAGGATAGAATGAGAAGATCCAACTCACGTATTTCCAGAATCCCAGAACAAATGAATGAAGGAGAGGCAATATTCAGAGATGATAGCTTTCCAGAACTGATGGATCTGGCAGTTCCACTTCTGGGTTTATACCTAAAAGAACTGAAAGCAGAGTCTCAAAGACATATTTGAACATCAGTGTTCTTAGCAGCATTATTCCCAGTAGCCAAAAAGTGGAACCAGCCCAAGTTTCCATGAATGGATGAATGGAAAAGCAAAGCATGGTCTATACATCCTATGGAATGTTATCCAGCCTTCCAAATGAAGCAAATTCTGACCCATGCTACAATACGGATGAACCTTGAAGACATGCTAAGTGAAGTAAGCCAATAACAAAAAAATAAACATATGTATGATTACACTTTTAAGAGATACACTTGTAGTCAAATTCATAAAGACAGGAAGTAGAAGAGTGGTTGCCAGGAGCTGGGAAAGGGGGGAAATGGGGAGTTTATTTATGGGCACAAAGTTTGAGTTTTGCAAGATGAAAAGAGTTCTGGAGATAGTTGGTATTTTTGGTTGCACAACACTGTGACTGTCCTTCATTCCACTGAACTGTACATTTTTAAATATTTAAATACTCAAGTTGGTAAATTTTATGTGTATTTTACCATAATTTTTGTTAAAAATGGGAGAAGAGGCCAGGTGCGGTGGCTCACGCCTGTAGTCCCAGCACTTTGGGAGGCCGAGGGGTGGATCACCTGAGGTTAGAAGTTCAAGACCAGCCTGGTCAACATGGTGAAACCCCATCTCTACTAAAAATACAAAAATTAGCTGGGTGTGGTAGCATATGCCTATAATTCCAGCTACTAGGGAAGCTGAGGCATGAGAATCGTTTGAACCTGGAAGGCAGAGGTCACAGTGAGCTGAGATTGCACCACTGTACTCCAACCTGGGTGACAGAGCAAGATTCTATCTCAAAAAAAAAAGAGAGAAAAGATCACCTACAAAGGAATGACAAGCTGACCTCTGACTTCTCAGAAGTCAGAAGGGAGTGGGAGAATGTCTCTGAAGTGCTGAAAGAGAGCCGTCAACCTAGAATAGTGTGCCCAGCAAGTACCTTCCAAGAACAAGGATGAAATAAAGCTATCTTCAAATTAGAAGAAAAATTGATAATTTGCCACCAACAAACCTGCACAAAAGAAGTGTCTAAAGGATGTGATAAAATGAAGGAAAATTACCCACAGCAGGATAGACTAAGGGGTAAGAAAGAATAGTGAGTAAATAAAAGTATAATCATGTATATAAATCTAAACAAACATCGTCCTGGTAAAATAATATTTGTGGGATTGAAAAATAGACAAGTGTAAAGTGTTGAACAACGTGGTGTATGTCAGCAGCATGTGACATAGTTGCTCCTTAAAACACTTACTTGATTTTCTTCCAGGACACCACACACTCGCCTTCTGTCTGTTCTTGCTCAGTGGTCTTTGCTCAGTCCTCTTCATCTTTTGACAGTGGTGTGCACCAGGCGTTCTTTGTCCCCTTCTTCTGTCTTTTACACCTACTCCTTCAGCAATCTTCACTGTCACAGGTTTAAACACCATGATCTTCTCACCCAGACTGCTTCCATGAGCCTCCAACCCAAACATCCAGTTGCCTACTCAGTGTCCCCACTTGGATATCTTAACAGGAGTCTCAAACTTAACATGGCCATGGCCAAGCTGAGCTCTGGATGTTTATTTCTCAGACCTGCTCCTCTGACATATCTTCTGCCGCTCAGCACATCACACCTCCGTCACCCTAGTTGCTCAGACCAAAATCATGGAGTTGTCCTTGACTCGTTCTTGATGCCATGTTCTCATTGGACATCCAGTCTATCAGCAAATCTTGACTCCGTCTTCAAAAATGTTTCCCAGCCACTGTGTACCACGTCTGCCACTGTTACCACTTGATCTAGGCCACCTCTGTCTCTCACCTGGATTCTTGCAGTTACTTCATAACTGACCTCCCTGCCTCTGCCATTCACCCATCTAGTAATTTCCTTGTGTCACAGCAGAGTGGTACTGGAAATTATCTTCTTCAACCAAATTGAAGAAATTGATGACATATTTTTGGGTATAGTACGCAAAATTCTAAAGGTGGCCCCCAAGATTTCCATCCCATGTTTATTCAGTCACACACTACTCAAGGTATTGCTAGAGGGATTTTGCAGATGTAATGAAACAAGGGAGTTGACTTTGAGATAAAGAGAGAGTTTCTCTGGTAGCAGAAGAAGCCAGAGAGATTGGAAACATGAGCAGGACTTGACACACCATCCCTGGTTTGGAGATGGGGGGGGCCACAGAAGGAATTGTGTTTTTTCGTTTTTGTGAGACAGAGTGGCTGTGTCACCCACACTGGAGTGTAGTGGCGTGATCATGGCTCACTGCAGCCTCAAACTCTTGGGCTCAAGGGATCCTCCCTTCTGGGTCTCCCAGAGTGCTGGGATTACAGGTGTGAGCCACTGCATAAGCCCTGAATACGTTTCAAAGCAGAGTCTTCCCCAGAGTCTCCAGATAAGAGTTCCATCAAGCCGACAACTTGATTTCAGCCTGGGAGACCTCATGAGATAGCTGATAATTCCCCAGAACTCATGGAAGACATGAACAGACCTGTCTCTCTCAGCAGAGAACCCTACAGAGCTTGCTGGGACTTCTGACCTATAAAGCTATGAAATAAGAGGGTGTTGTCTTAAGCAACTAAGTTTGCAGGAGTTTGTTACACTAATGTAAGCTGGGTGCAGTGGGCCACACCTTTAACCCCAATGCTTTGGGAAGCTGAGGTGGGAGGATCGCTTGAGCCCAGGAGTTCAAGACCTGCGTGGACAACATAGTGAGACCCCATTTCTATTCTTAGAAAAAGAGAAGAAACTAATATAGGGGACAAATCCAATCTAAAGGCTGCAACAGAAAATGAAGACATATTTTCCAGAGCCAAATGCATCCAGAGAGTAGACAAAGAATCTACTTGGTCAGCCAACCAGCTTTTACAAGCTTTTACATCCAGCAGGCTTGTCTACTTAGTGTCTGAAGGACAGACAAAATAGTTAGAATTTTTTTAAGTCTCCATAATATCTGCATCTGTGTTTGAGCCAGGTATGCAGAACTATCTGACAAATCTACTAAGCACTCACCACTGCTATTCCTGTGACCTACAATTATGAGTTAGAATTTCAAATCGAGTGAAAGTACGGCATCCAGAAGAAACCCACTTGGTGTGGCTCCTTCCCTGCAGTTCAAGCCGCCCTTTGGAAGGGGGTTGTGAGACCTCAGTGGAAGGCAGCAAGCAGTACCACCCCTGTCACTGGTTCTCAGAGAGTGCTGTTAACTCTCACCTGTCCTTCCTTGTTATCTTAAAAACTGCAGTGTACCTTTTTCTATATACCTGGAATTGATGGTTCTTATAAGCACCAATGACTGTTAAGTTGTCTGGGTATGTTAAAGCTTGAGTATCACTTCAGGTAATTTTCTTTTCTTCTGCCAGACTGTTCCTAAACCCATTGCACTGGAGCCGTGTTTTGGCAACAAAGCCGCTGTCCTCTCTGTGTTTGTGAGGCTCCCTCGAGGCCTGGGTGGCATCCCTCCTCCCGGGCAGTCAGGTGAGTAGATGTGGGCCAGCAACAGACACTTCCTAAGCATGTGAGGGAGCTAAGCATGGGATACTTCCCTTTCCTAGAGAACAGGTTATAAAGGTGATAACCAACAGTGCCACCCATGCCATGGCAAGGATTCAGTGAGATAATCCCATTGTCACCTATATTACCAAACATGTTTTCCTGAGGTCACCGTCCCTTCCTGAGAGGACGTCCCAGGACCTCCTCACCATCCCTGCCTCCCCAGCCTCTCAGTGCTCGCAGATGCCTCTGACCACACCTTCCTTTGCTGCTAAAGTTTCTGGTCCCCCTTTGCCTCTGCTCTCTTTCCCTGTCCCCTTTTTCTCGTTCTGCCCCAAATTTGGGTGTGCTTCCCTTCACTCTGCATGCTCTCCCTCAGCCGCCTTCTCCACTCTACAGCTTCCAGCCATCTCCCTCCGAACAGGCATTTCTTCAGTTGGTA
This sequence comes from Cacajao melanocephalus, assembly GCA_963573385.1. Classification (NCBI taxonomy): domain Eukaryota; kingdom Metazoa; phylum Chordata; class Mammalia; order Primates; family Pitheciidae; genus Cacajao; species Cacajao melanocephalus. The sequence continues at coordinate 38,104 of CAUYLG010011283.1, read as the reverse complement.
TTTCTAGCCTTCCTGCATTTCTTTTGGTTTTTTACTGTTTTAATAAAAGGTACAAATATAATGATAACATAAAGGAAACATCTGAAAATCCACACACAGTTTGCTATCCCATAACCCACCAGTTTTAATTGTTCTGTTTTCTTTCCTGCCCTGGCCAGCAATTTAGTTGAAATGATTGTATAGATCTAATTTTTATTCTGCTTTTTTCATATAACTATCTTAAATATTTTTACAGCCTACTACATAATATTTTAGCAATGCGTGTGACACTTCTCAAATATATGAATCATAATGTACATAAACTCTTATTTTGAAGACAGAAAATGTAGAATACAGTTGTTTTTTTTTTAAAAGATGGGGTCTCACCATGTTGGTCAGGCTGGTCTTGAACTCCCAACCTCAGGTGATCTGCCTACCTTGGCCTCCAAAGTGCTTGGATTACAGGCGTGAGTCACCACGCCCAGCCTGGAATACAGTTTTGAAAGTATGTTGCTTAATCACAGAGTGCTTTGGAGGGTACCTCAATGTGGCCATTTTAGACAACTTTCAGTTGAGACGATTCTGGGGTCAGGGTTACCTTAGCCAGAGAGAACCTTGTGTCTGATTGAAAGGCTGCCCCAGGATATGGGTCCAGGCCCTGAGCTCCAGTGTCCCTTTGGTGCACCCTCAGACCCAGAAGAGCCTCCAGCCCAGCTTTAGAATGGTTGGGATCTGTGGTATCTTCACAAGGGAGGTCTTTTGGCATGGCTCGGTCAGGATTCATTCAGTTGAGCCCCTAACTCGCCTTTGCCAGTGTTGAGGACAGGGCAACTCTGTGATCTGTCACTCAAGTACAGTGTGTGTCTCCTGCCACTGCCCAGCACAGCTAACATTGGCTGGTGCTTCTGAGAGCAGGGTGCTGGCTGGGGTGGTGAGGTGCCAGGTGTGTAGCCCTGTAGCTTTTCGGCTCCAGCCTTTGCTTGATGTGCCCCAACTACCCAGAAAGCCTGATAAAGTCTCCTCACTGCTTGCGAGCCACCCTTTTCTGGACTCCCAGAGCATCCAGCTCCGACTTTGCCATAACAGATCACTGGAGTGGTTTTTCCACTGTGTGCCAAGCACTTTCAGCTGTCTTCCCTCATCCCAGCTCCCCTTCACAGGCTCAGCAAAGTGAGTAACACACTTCGCTAACACAGCTCCTGGCAGGTCTCAGCAGGGCTTCAAGCCTGCGGTAGCGATTTCCTACGTGTGTTAGGAATCCAGCTCCCCTAGAACTGTGCCTTCCCTTATGGATGCCAGATTAATCCGTTACCAATACAGGAAGGAAAATGGGATTGCAAGTCCCCAAAGCAAAGGGGGCGGGGGGGGTGCGGCGGGCAGTGATGAGCATAAAGGGGAATTGCTATTGATCGTTGCTGCCTGCCAGGTACTAAGACTTTATGTCAGTTCACTCATTGACTCTTCACACTAGCCCTGTACTGTTATTATCCCCATTTTACAAATGAGGAAACTGAGGCACGGGGAGGTTAAAGAACCTTGCTTATTCGAAAGGCTGGCCCCAGAGCCTGCCCTGCTCTGTATCATGGTATAGAATGGAAGCGACTAATGCTGACTGAGTGATGTGGGATGAATCTGAATCTCATAATAAAGCGTGCTGCTTTTTCTTGGCTCCTTTTGGAGGCAGGCAGGAGAAATTGGGCACTTAGCACATGTCTGCAGTCTCATTTATATGTTCCCACCACCAGGCAGAGCACTGCGCTTGGTTGATGTGCTGAAAAGCAAACTACGCCTTTTGTGTAAAAAACGAGTAAGGGAGAAGAATACGTATTTGTATTTGCATAAGTAAACCCTGAAAGAAAACATAAAAATTAGTGAAAGCATTTACCCAGATGGAGGAGCAGGTGGAGGGAGGGACAGGGTGGAAGGAAGACATTTTCCTGTGTATGTGGACCTTTTGGGGGTTTTTTTGTTGTGTTTTGTTTTTTTTTTGTATCATGGGATTGAAAAATAAATGTTTAAGTTATTTTTAAAAACAAAATAAAAGCCAGCTGCTCCCAACATAAGTTCTCTCTGTGGGTTCTCCCAAGGTCTTGCTGTGGCCAGCGCCCTGGTGGACATTTCTCAGCAGATGCCGATAGTATACAAAGAGAAGTCAGGTGCCGTGAGAAACCGGAAGCAGCAGCCCCCTGCACAGCCTGGGACCTGCATCTGATGCTGGGGCCAGGGATCTCCCGCGCACAAGCGAGTGTGAGTGGCACATCAGAGCCGTCTGCAGGGAAAGGTGCGGCGGGGAAATGGCTGTGCGGTGCGGGGCAGAAGAGTGGAAACTCTAGAAGCATCTGACTCACCTGCATGATCACAAGCTTTCTTTGACAGTTTCTCCCATCCATGTTCCGGCATCTAACCTTTTACTTTTGCATAGGAAATACTTGATTTAATTACAGGTCCAGGGATGAGCTGATTGTTGCTGGAGGAGGCCAGTGGAGAGCCAGTGAGAGAACTAGGAAAGACACTCAGGTTCACTGTGGAAAACTGTTCTTGGGACTGTCTCAACTGAGCAAAAAACAAAAGATGGAGTGTTTACAAGTAGACTTTGTCATCAGTTGTTCTTGAACATGGTCTTTTAAAAACTAGTCAGATGAATTAACTTGTTTTCATCTGAAGCCTGCTATCTTTTTTAAAAGATGTGCTATTTATTCTTGCACGATTTAGGCAGTTCTCTCTCTTCCAGGGAGTACCTTTTTTTCTAGTTGAGAATTAATAATGGTCCATCTCTTTTGATCATATCAAGCTAGGATAGAAGGGGGCTATTTTAAATGTCAAGGTCAGCAGTGTTACTTTGAATGTAAACTGGTATACTAGGTAGTTTTCTATAGCAACTTGATTAATTTAGTCTTAATCCATTTGAGACTCTTTCCTTTCCCTCTGCCTGTCCCTCTCCTTCTCCGTCTCCATCTCACCCTCCCTCTCTCACATACACACAACACTAAGTGCCTAGACTTTAAATAGATCTAGCAATTGGAAAGTTGGTAAGCCTAAGTTTTTACATAATTGCATTCCTACATTCTTGTAAAATTTAAATAGCTACCATTGGCAATCTGCTTTTTTTCTAAAATCTGATTTGCAGCCAGGAAAGAATTTTCTCACCCCAAGGGACGTTTGACCTAGCAGCAGGGATGAGAGGAAAGCAGAAATGAATGAACTGTGAAAGCTCCTGTTTTTATTGTCAAAAAGGACACTGTCAAGAAGGCGCCCCCTGCCCCCACCCCGGTGTCACCCTAGGCCTGATAAGTTATCAGCCCTCTGGCTGCCTCCTGCCAGGGCAGAGAGGAAAGGACTCATTCATGTCACGTTTCCTTGAGCAGAAAAGAGCACTGAAAACACTTGGGACCCCTGGATCGGAGAGCAGCTGTGTGTCCTGCAGCCTCCTCTGAACTTGGGGTTCATTCTCAGGCTGGGTGAACTCAGATGCCAGGAGAGGGACAGCCTCCCACTGTCGGGCCGAAGCTGCCCAAAACCTGGAGAAGGACCTGTTTGCCCTCTTTCCCTCAGGAGGGGCTCGACCCACCCACCCTCCCTCTCAGACTGAGGTGGTGGCTGTGAGGAGGGCAGCAAATGCTGACAAGGATGAAAAGCACATGGAAAAAATGTACAAGGAGGGAAAACTCTATGCCAAATGGAAAATGACCAAATTTAAGAGGGTGGGACAGTCCCCTGCTCTTCTCCCCAGAGGGCACTGCCTGGAAATTGTGTTTTCCCCATTTATGGTGCTCTGTATTCTGGCATTATGCAGCAGCATCCCAGAAGCTCTCTTCTGCTTCAAAACCTGGGATTGCTGGCATTACCCTGTTGGGATGGACCTCTGCACAGCAATACTCAAGTTTGTGAATTTGGAGAAATACTCAAGAGAGCTAAAACTGCGGCATTTCACCTTTAAATGCAGTGCCTAGAGAGACAGTATTATCTATTCCCCAACACTAACCCCACTCCCATGAAGAATTGCCTGGAAAGATGTTTTCAAGAAAGTTGAACCATAAAACACTATCTGATGCACAAAACACCTCTACTTCGAGACTCACCTCTCATAAAGCTTCTTTTTCACATTATTGTTAAAGAGCAGACGTTCTAAAAAAGACCCCTTCTCACGAATTCCCCATCCCTGCTACAGAACACAGCACCCATGGAGCCTGCTGTGGACTGGCCCTCGATTCCCACAGTCCCCCGGTGAGGCAAAAGGGAGGCCCTGGGTATTGTCCTCCTGCAAGGAAGATCCTCTTTGTTTGTTCAGATGACCAGTTTTCCTTGGCCAAAGAAGTCTCTTTCCCCATGTTAGTCCTATGCCTTGAAATATCATGCACCATGACCTGCAGCCATCTGGTTGTGTCTTAATTTTTTTCCTAAAAGATAATGTTTATTTTTAAAAAGGAAGGAAGGAGCAAGTGAAGTTTTATTCTGCTCCAGCGGTGGGGAACCCTCTGAATCCACCTGCTTCTCCTTTGCAACCAACAGCAAACAGCTTCCTCCAGCCTCAGGGCAGAAAAAGGGAATGGCAGGGAGTAACAGGCGCTGGGCTGAGAGCCTGTTACTGAGAGGGAATGGGTAGTCATCTGGCAATGTTGCGTGTCACAAGAGAGCCTGTATATAAATTAAAACAGTCAAGAAAACACTGACCTTGCACTTGTACATAACTATACAGTAGTGTCCAGAATGTTCAGACATTTGGAGTGTACATAAAAAAATCTTAATGTATTTTTATTAAATATAACAATGTCTGAGTTTCACCTAAGATGTTTTTGTGCCATATGCTGGATATCCAGGTTCCGAGAGTTCCTCTCGCCAGGCCCTGATACATGAATAACAAAGCCAAGAAACACATCCCCATCGTGTTGATGTGTTCACATGCATCTGGCACCAATTAGGTAATTCTTAAAAGACGACTCATCTGTTAGGGTATATATGAAAAATCAGGCAGGGGGCCAGGCATGGTGCCTCACGCCTATAATCCCAGCACTCTGGGAGGCTGAGGTGGGTGGATCACCTGAGGTCAGGAGTTCGAGACTAGCCTGACCAACATGGTGAAACCCCATCTGGGCGTGGTGACACACGCCTGTAATCCCAGCTACTCGGCAGGCTGAGTCAGGAGAATCGCTTGAACCTGGGAGGCGGAGGTTGTGGTGAGCCAAGATTGCACTATTGCACTCCAGCCTGGGAACCGAGCAAAACTACGTCTTGAAAAAAGAAAAACCAGGCAAGGAATCCAAACGGCAGCCTTGAGGTGACTCAGGAAGCAGAGGCATCTCTGCTGCTGCCATTGGCCCTGCAAACACATCATGACCCTTTCTGGCAGCCCCTTGGTACTCTGGGTAGTGAGGGATGACCAGCCTTGTCCTGAGAAATGTTTCTCTTAGTCTTTAAGTTCAAAGACTATAACCTGTGGCAATCAGACTTTCTAAAAGGGGGTTCTCCATTTTTTGTAGTTTTGTCTAAATTTGTAATGACCATTTCCTGGGATCAGTTTATTATACTGAAAACTGGGGGTGGCAGTAGGGAGCTAGTTTGTTGATAAATAGCTCCCATTTCCCCATGGAGAATTCAACACACCCTGGACTCCTGTGTGCCCCCTGCCACCCCTGCACACAGCCTGGGGAGAAGTCTGTGCCTCCCTGTGTGGAGAGAAGGCAACCTCAGATCCCCTGAGCTAACCCGGAGGAAAGGCAGCCCTGGACAGAAGACTGTCAGCAGAAGGAAAGTACTGGAATACCTGTGGGTAATACCTGCCATTCAAGACTGGAGACAGACCAGGAAATAAAAAGACCAGGCGGGGCACTGCCAGCGGGAAGAGGCATTTTACCTGCTGGTGCAAATCTTGCTCCTTTGATTTAATTGGGGGTACTGGGGCCAGGGGCTGATTCGCTTCCTTGGGAGATGGTGGTGTTTTCATGAACATCTTTGATCCTTCCATTTCATTTATTCATCCATCCATTCAACAAGTATTTGCTAAACACTAACCTAAGCTAATGCTAGGGTAGTGACTGAGATGTGAAAATAGATTTTAGAATTAAAACAAAATCCAACTCCTCACACTCACCCCTGTCATCCCAGGAGATCTTTCCTTGTGGTGGTTTTTGTGAGAATTGGCCATCCTGAGGACAGAGCCAGGATGGCAGAGGCCTCCTGTCCTCGGGGCGTGCCCTGCCTACCTTCTGAAATGTTTACCCCATTGACCAAACTTGGCTGCAGCCACTGCGGTGGCTTCTATATAGCCAGCCCACCAAGAGACATTGCCCCTTGAGGAGAGTCAAACACCTGCCTACAGGGAGATGTTTTGGAGTGGAGAGGAAAATTGGCGCCTTCTCTTTTAAAGGCAATAATGGAATCAACTTTCAGTAACTGAATTTGTGCACAAAATGTTCTAAACACTAGTGAAGCCTGTTTCGTTGAACTAACTCTGGCTCTGGAAATGTTTTTGTTTTATAGTTATTTACGGTTTTGTTTGTTTGGATTCAAGCTTAGTTTGTTAATATGTATAATTTAGCATCTATTACACATGTAAATATGGAGTAAGTATTGTAAACTATTTCATTGCTGGGGATTGTGGGTGTTATACATACATTTAGGACTGCAATTTTTTGGTATTTTTTGTATTGTAAAATAACAGCTAATTTAAGCAGGAACAAGAGAACTAAGGGAGGTCTGTGCATTTTAAACACAAATGTGAAGAACTTGTATATAAACAAAAGTAAATACTATAATACAAACTTCCTTCTGAAATAAAAGTAGATCTGGTAAAAATGTGGCTTTTGCTCTGTTTCATTTTGATTTTGCATTGTTTTGCCTATATTTACATTTTGGTCATTAGACCCTTAAGGAAAAAAAAGCTTTTACCAGTTTTCAGACTGCCTCTGAGGGAGCACTTGACAGTCTCGGAGGTGAAAGCTAAAGCCCCGGCAGGCACCTCAGATACCCCTCCAAGCAGCTTGTGAGCCACAGACTTTCCGTGACAGCCTTTGTATGCCTGCGGGGCAGCTGTGCCCTGGTGTTGGGGACCCTGCCTGTGGGGGCAGGGACAGCTCCGAGCAGTGGGGTGTGGACAGCCGTTTCACTCCTCCACTAACCACGCCACGGTCTCCAGTGGTGCCATTATCCTTCCGCTTCGCGCTCTCCTCATGGGCCCTTGAATGTGCCTCTAGGTTCTCTCCAAACTGCTAAATCTCAGGTGTGCTGACAGGTCTCAACCATGGCCACAGTGTTGTCCTTGGCCTTGACTGTTTCATGAAGGTACTCCCATTGGCAAGGCCTTGTTTGGGGGCCTCCTGTGCGTCCTGCCCCAGTTTATTTGGCTCCTGCTCTCAGAATGGGTCAGAGTCATGCATTTCAGGGCCTCAGAGCAGAGAGCAGATTCCCAGTGCAAGGGCTTCCTTCCAGATGAATGAGGTCATTGACAGATGGAGGAAACACAAAGAAGACAGTCACTCCTATAGGGGAGGGTGGCAGGGTACTAGGGCCAGGACCTGAGGTGAGGGCAGGAGCCTGGAGGAGGCCTGCCCACCAGAGCTCGGGTCTGACTTGGGGAGGGAAATGGCCGGACTGGTAGCCGCAAACAAGTTGAGAAGGACCTTGAAACTCTTCCAGGGAGGGCTGTGGAAGCCAGCAACAGTTTCTAACAGGATGGAAACCTGTGATTTGGTGGTACCGTGTCAGAGATAATGCTGTGTTTACCAAACCTACTGGGCCCACAGCTCATCATTTCCCAGCCTCCCTGTAGTTAGGTTGGGACCAAGCTAAGCCATGGCCAAGGAAAGGTTGGAAGAAGTGACGGGCACCAATTCCAAACTTGGCACACAAATGCTCCCACGGGGGACTCTCCTGGGGGCCACATGTTAAAGACACTGGAGGGACTGTGAGTCCCTGAGTCACCTCGTAGAGGCAGGCCACCTGATCAGTCAGAGCTGTGTTGGCCCTTGCATCACTGGAAAGCAAACGTGCACTCTACTGATCCACTGAGATCTGGGGCTTTGTTAAACCAGTTAGCTTTTCTTATTCTTGCTAATAATCAGCACTCTGAAGTGCAGCACACCTGTAACCAAAACCTAAAGTACATGGCACTGGCTCAGCGTGTGGCCAGGTGGCGAGCAGTGAGGAGACAGATGCAGCTGGCAGGACAACTGAGGTCTCTGCCAGCAGAGCAAAACATGTGGTACAGCTGTTTTACTCAGTAATTCAGAAAGCAAACTCCATGCCTGCTGACTTTTTGGCTTGAGGGGAGGAAATGAAAAAAACATTGTCCTATGTGTTGATTGTTATTGGCTGCTTTTGGCGAGGCATCACGAGAAAAAATTTACTTCAAGAAAGAATTAGCTAGTTTACACGCAGAAGGGAAAAGGGGTGGAAAAACGTCAACCAGGGCCTTGCAATTCTGGAAAAGCCAACAGCTTCTAGTCTCCAAGCAGTAAGAGGTGCAGGTGAGCAACAAAGGCCCCGTGAGACTTACTTGAACACAGTGACTGGGCCTCGTGGTGACCATCTAATTAAGGGTGTGGTCTTCCCACTGGTGCCTAGAAACTGCAAAGCCACCAACTTGAGGGAGGGGCACCTGGTTAAGGAAGCAAAGAAAAAGCTGATGTGAGAACTGTTTCCAGGAACAAACCATGAGTGTAGTCACTGATCCTGGACCTGCCTGGAAATAAATAAGGATGTAGTTAAATTTAAGAAACCATTAGCAAGGCCTTAAAAAAAAAAACAGTGGCAATTGAGGAAGTATTAAATCCACCCTTATGCAGGAACACGGTTGTGAAAGCTGTGTCCACTGAGAGCTGACAAGCTCAGATGTGGCCCAAGAGCAGAACTGGGCCTGAGCAAGGACTCCCCCCAGCCCAGGGCAGGGCCCAGCAGGATTGCAAAAACGCTGCAGAGCAGCGATTGCTGCATCTGCACCTGCTCCTTCCTGGGCAGGAAGGCTTAGGAGGGTGTTCTACCTGTTCTCATCACTACCTGCTGGGTGTGAGGTGGATTAAGTTGTCTTGTTAATATCACCTAGAGGTCTGGGTGGGATGTGACCTTGTATTGTCCCCCTAGGAGAGGGTGCCTGTGACCCATGTAGAAGAGGAAGCACAAAACGGATTTTGGTGATCAGAATAGCAAGCTGGGCCAGAGACCAGCTAGATGCTTACCATTCAATTTCCTCTTCCTGAGTCCACAGCTTCAACAGCATGGCCTGGGCCCATGGTGTCTGGGGAGAGCCATGGGACCAGCCCTCAACCAATGATGTGTCACTCCAAGGCCATTCAGAGTAAGTGTCTCTTCCACTCTCTCCATCAACATTGAAGGCTTATGTTGAAGGTGGTAATACAACAGGACTGAAGGAGCCTGGGTCCCTGAATGACTTTGTGAAACAGAGCATGATAGGCCAAAGGTAGTAGAATTAGGTATCTTTTCTTACCCTGCTTAAGTGAATTAATTATTCTCTAGATTTATTCACCTAGTTCTTCAACAGAATTTTATTGAGCACGTCAGGGCTAGGCACTGCATCAGCACCAGAGATTTTGCAGTGAACAAAACAGACAAAAAGCTATGTCCTCCAGGAGTTCACAACCTAGCAGGGGAGATGATAATAAAATGTCAGATAAGCGCTATGAAGAAAAGTAAAAGTAGGGCTGGGGGTAGAAAGTCCTGGAGGGATTGCCGCTTAATGTGGTGTGGCTGGGAAAGCTGTTCTGCTGACAGCTGAGCAGAAGGATGGGTGGAGGGAGCAGGAAGGAATGTGGAGGTCTGGGAGAAGAGCATTCCAAAGAGGGGTGGCTGGTGCAGAGGCCCTGCGTGGGCAGCATGCCTGGTGGGCCTGCTGGATATTTGTGAGCATGAAAAAGTCTGTTCCCAGTTGTTTGCATGCAGAACCTAACCTAGTTATAAACACAAAGTATTTGAGAGCTGGTTTAATGTACAACCAGTTTTCCAGCAATGCAACTACTGTGGGAAAACTGAACTTTGTTTTCCTTAAAACTTATCACCAGCTGGTCATCGTTGTTGTTGACAGTGGGCAAATTCTGCCAACAACAGCAGTGTCATGCCTGGCATCCATATGGGTTGCGTTCGAACAGACACGCCCTGCAGCCCCCCTGGCAAGAATTCCTTTCCACCGTGCATCCCGGAAACAAGAAAGCGGTTAGCCCAGAAGATCCCAATGGCTGTCTTGAATGTGCTGGACAGAGTTGCCAGGGCGTACTGGCATGCCCTGTAAGCTTTTCCTTCCACATTTGGTTTCTGTCCCTTGAAGACTCCATTTCTGAGTTTGTGTGTGTTTTATTTTCTAGTGTGTATCCTCATCTTCTTAATCTCTCTTCTGCCTTGAACTGAAGGTTCACTTGAGTGTGGGGAGACTCGCCCCCAGCAGAGCAGCTTCCCCAGACATCCTCCAACCCAGGCCTTCCCAGGGCTGCAGCCTGGCAAGGCAGGGCTGTGCACTTCTGCTTCAGCTCACAAGCGTGCCAGACGCGTGGGCAAGCTGCTGTCCAGTCGAAGGACTGCTTCTAAAGCCCTGCACAGCCCCTGTCCTTCTGGCCCTCTGGAAATTTCACCGACCTGTGTCCACATTTCATACAAAAATGCGCTGGTTCTGTGAGCCTGGGCCGGCCTGACTCACTTGGTGGGTGGTGAGTGGTTTCCACTTCAACCTTGAACCTAATCACTGGGCTCCACACCAGGATGGGCGTTCATGAGCCATGAAGTTTCCAGCAATAAATCCACGGATGCTTCCAGCACCTGCCTTTTTGCATCACCCCTACTCCCAGCCACCTGCTAGGCAACAGGTAACAGACAGCCAGTCACAGGAGGGTAGTCTGGGGGAAGGACTGCAGTCTCCCAAAGCCCGTGCACGAAAGCGACAGCTCCCTGGCAGGACAAGGAGGCTGACATTCAGATGTGGAGGAACAAGGCATGACTCATTCCTGGTTGTGGGGGCCACCGCTGGACTCAGCCTTGAGGCGTGGGCAGACATAACACTGTATAAACCAGGACCTTGTTAGGTAGAGGTAACAGAAGCCAAACTCTAACAATCTTAGACAGTGCTATTAGTCTCCTGGGGCTGTCAGAATAACCACAACTTCAGTATCTTGAAACAAGAGAAAGTGATTCTCATGGTTCTGGAGACCAGAAGTCTGAAATGCAGGTGTTGGCAGGGCTGTAGTCTCTCTGGAGGCTCCAGGGGAATCTGTGCCTGCCTCCTGCAGCTTCTGGTGGCTGGTGGCTGCATCACCCCAATCCCTATCTCTGTCCTCCCGTGGCCTTTTGCTCAATGTATCTGTGTTTAGTTTCCCTCTAGACACCTCCGCATCACTCTTATAAGATGCAGAGGTGAGACATATAGGTGTTGACAGCCCACTTGGATAATCCAGGATAAGCTCCTCTCAAGATCTGTAACTTGGTTGGGCGCAGTGGCTCACGCCTGTAATCCCAGCACTTTTGGAGGTCAAGGTGGGAGGTTCACTTGGGTGAGGAGTTGGAGACCAGCGTGGGCAACATGGCGAGACCCTGTCTCTACTAAAAATAGCCAGGTGTGGTGGCACACACCTGTAGTCCCAGCTACTCAGGAGGCTGAGGTGGGAGGACTGCTTGAGCCTGTGAGTTTGAGGCTGCAGTGGGTTATGAGTGCACCACTGAACTCCAGCTTGGGTGACAGTGAGACTCTGTCTCAAAAAAAAAAAAAAAAAACCACAACTTAATCGAATCTTTTGCCACAGAAGGCAATACTCTTGCCTACATATAAGGTAGTATTTCTGGGTTCCAGGGATTAGGACGTGGATGTATCTTTGGGACTACCAGCAGCCATGAAGCAATCTCATAATTTTCAAATAGGTTCTGTCCTTTTTATTTTTCCAATCTCTTGGAAAGTATATGCCTATATTTTTAATCCACAATTCTATTTTTATTTGAGGTCATTTCATTTCTGGTTTTTATTTATTTTTTATTGAGACAGGGTCTCACTCTGTCACTCAGGCTGGAATACACTAGCACAATCATGGCTCACTGCAGGCAACTCCTGGGCTCAAGTGATCCTCCAGCCTCAGCCTCCTGAGCAGCTGGAATTACAGACACATACCACCAGGCCTGGCTAATTTATTTTTTAAGAAGTTTTTCCAGGGACAGGCTCTATGTTGCCCAAGCTGGTCCCAAACTCCTGGCCCCAAGCAAACCTCCAGCCTCAGCCTCCCAACGTGCTGGGATTACAGGAGTAAGCCACCTGGCCCAGCCTCTAGTTTGTTTGTTTGTTTTTGAGACAGAGTAGTCCTCTGTCTCCCAGGCTGCAGTGCAGTGGCACAACCTCAGCTCACTGCAACCTCCACCTCCTGGGTTCAAGCAATTCTCCTGCCTCAGCCTCCTGAGTAGCTGGGATTACAGGCATGCACCACCACACCTGATGAAATTTTTTATTTTTAGTAAAGATGGGGTTTCACCGTGTCGGCCAGGCTGTACTTGAACTCCCAACCTCAAGTGATCCACCCACCTCGGCCTCCCAAAGTGCATGAGCCACTGCGTCCAGCTTCCTCCAGTTTTTTTTTAATGCATATATTTTACTCTAATTAACTGAGTCAAAAATGGAGAAGAGTTGAACACACTTTCATGTAGGGCGAATCATTTGGCAGATATTTAATTCTGCATTTGGGCTACGACGCCATTGTGGTGATCGGGACAAGGTGATGAGCCCTCACTCAATGCACATACCCCGCCTCTGCCCAGCCCACCTGCAGGTGTCCATTCTCACACAGGTGTGGGTGCCTGACAGTATTCCCTCTTCTTTGTAAAGTGAGAATGGGCTAGACTCAGCTTCACTGCCCAGCAACTCCTTTTTTTCCTTTGGGAAACTGTCCTTCTCGTTCCATGTCACCATGGTGGGCTGAGATCACTCAGCGTTCTACAGAAGAGGCCCATTACCCATGCAGGGCCTATCAGAGTTCTGTCTGGGACAGTCCACGAATGCTGGAAGAGAGAGGTTCTTCCCTACTGAGGCTGCTAAAAGGAGACACTGTAAAGCTGGGCTGCTGGTGGAAGTCTTACCCTCTCGGTGAGAGCCTGCCTGGCCACAGGGGAAGCCAACACACAGACCAGCACGGGCAACATCATTTGAACCCCTGGAGACAGCTGTGCCTGAAGCCCGCATGGCTCAGGCACATGCTCAAGCCACTCTGATTTGTTTGTTATAGTCAAGAGAGTCCTTGGCTGGGCGCAGTGGCTCATACTTGTAATCCCAGCACTTTAGGAGGCTGAGGCGGGTGGATCACCTGAGGTTAGGAGTTCAAGACCAGCCTGGCTAACATGGTGAAACCCTGTTTCTACTAAAAATACAAAAATTAGCCAGGCATGGTGGCATCTGCCTGTAATCCCAGCTATTGGTGAAGCTGAGGTGGGAGAATCGCTTGAACCTGGGAAGTGGAAGTTGCAGTGAGCTGACTGCACTCCAGGCTGGGTGACAGAGCAAGGCTCTGTCTCAAAAAAAGAGAGCCCTGACTGAAGCTGAGAGGCTGGTGGACAGCTGCCAGCAAGCAGTGTTTGTGGGTTTGGTGTGAGCTGCTAAGTCCACACTTGGATCTTAGAGCTGATGGCTCTTTTCCCCAACAGGGCAGCTCCAGGCCTGAGTTTTCGTGTGGTCTGTACCTAACCCCTGTGACTTAGGTCAGGATCTCTAGAAGCCAAGCCCAAGACAGGAATTCTCAAATGCCATGATGTATGGAGGGAATGCCTTCAGGGGAGCCTGCCAGTGAGGAGAGCAGGAAGAGGCGGGCAGGGCAGGAGCGGAGCCAGGCAGGGGTCCCAGCTGGAGCCTAGCCTCAGCTTGACCCCACAGGGGCTCTGGACCAGGAACAGCACACAACAATGGCATGTTCCTTGAGGCAGTCAGTCATCAGCTGCAATTGTCTCTGGGAGCAGAGTAAAACCCAACAGGCATTTCTGGGAGTACAGTTCCCTACAGAAGGGGACAGCTCTGAGCTGTGTTACCAGCCACCATTCCCAGTGGCTGGGGCATGCGCTATACTGGCCCAGAGAGGTCCCTGAGCAAGGCCCTGACAACCTCCACTTCAACCTCCTGCCAAACCTCCGCAGACTGAGAAGGAGCAGCCAGAGACACAGGAACCCTTTTCTTACCAGGAGTTTCCAAGTTTTGGAGGAAGAAGGAGGCAGGCAGGAGGCAGGAAGATCGCTTCACCCCAGGTGTTCAAGGCTGCAGTAGACTATGATCATGCCACTGCACCCCCACCTGGTGACAGTGTGAGACCCTATCTCAAAAACACAGACAACCCAAGGTCCTTGGCATCTGCCGGGTCCACATCGGGCCGTGTGTGTGACATGGCCACCCCTAGCTGCAAGGGAGGCTAGGAAATGCAGTTTCATTATCTGAGTACTAGTAGAGAAGGAAAGAAGAGATGAAAGCAATGGCAATCCTTGCCATGAGGAGCTGAGAGCTGATTCATCTCAGCTTCCTTAGGTGAGGTGATGGGGCCCAGACAGGTTCTGAGGCCATCTTAGGTCACGCAGGCCAGCAGGGGCACAGCCTGCAGCAGACCCTGGTCTCCAGGCTCCCAGGACACAGATCACATAAAAGCAAGGTCAGTCTCAGTGCACATGGGTTTAATAAGCACTGTATGCCATTCCTATGGCTGTGGGAAACCAGGGGGAAGATGGCCACAAGGCCAGTGCCAGGCAGAGCGCAGCATGGGGCCCATGCAGCAGCATATGGACAACAGAAAGGACTGCCAGCATGCTCGTGGTGCACACGTGGCAATGGTTGGTAATGCCCAGCAGGAGGATGCAGTGTTAGAAGGGTCTTGCCTGTTAAGTCTGCCCGATGCATTCCTTAGGGAGTTATCTGCTTGGCAGGCTGATACCATTTCCTAGAATTCTGGGAGTCTGAAGGTCTCTGACCTTCCCTAGGTGATCTGGGGCTCCAGGGAGGCTTCAGCTACAAAAGTGACTCTCTCCTGATTCACCTTCTGAGAGACCCCAATTGTCTCAAGGTCTATGGACAAAGGGACCTACAACCAAGATGCCTCCTGACAGGGAGAGCGGGGACTTTGCAGTCAGGCCCAGCCTACATCCCTCGCTCCAGGGGATGGCACACAGGATGTCCAGACCTACAAAAGGCAGCGGGGTGAGGGCACCAGGGCTGGTGTGGGAGGTAAGCCAGTCCCTTTTCAAGGGGCCAGTAGGCCACAGAGATGGCCCAGGCAGGCAGGGTGGGGTAGCTGGCTGTGCCGTCCGAGATCGCTGTCCTGGTCAGAGCAGGGCCGGGAGGGCCAGGACCGGGAGCATGGAGAGCAGGGAGCGCCCCTCCAGGGCCCCGCCTGCGGAAGACACCTTGGGGGTGGGAGCCGAGTGCAGACTTGAGGCAGAAGACTGGCTCTGCCCTCTGCCTGCACCCCCACCCCAGGCCCCTCATGCCTCCACCCAGGCCTACCCGGCACGGAAGGGTGTGAAGGGGACAGTGGGGGGAGGTGCCAGCTTACCCCCCCCTCCCTGCACCTACCTGCAGGAGGCTGTGCTCAGGGTGCCCTTGGGGGTTCAGCTGATCCAGCAGGACTGGGGGCCACCCGCTGGCAAAGGCCTGAATGGCACCATCTATGGAGAGAAGGGTTCAGGGTGCGCTTGGCTGGGAAACGCTAGCCCAGGGCCCAGCTCCGTGGGGTCAAAGTGAGAGACCTCCTGCTGCAAAGACTGGCCCCTTGGGAGGGAAGGTGCGTAGTGAGGAATAATAAAATAATAAGGATAGCTGCAATCGAGTGACTCAACTGTACAGTCTTCCACTCTCCCCTCTTAAATGGCTCCTGGCCAGGTGGCTTGGAAGGGGGCAGTAAGCCGACCCAACCTTCCCCCTCCACTTCTGCCCAGGCCCCTCACCCAAGCAGGGGTTCCTGGTAAAGAGCCCCCGGAAGGCTTCGCAGTCCTCACGCCGGTTCCCGCTGGCTCCGCAGTGGCACCAGGGCGCCACGCGCGCGCTCGCGTTGTCCACGTAGTTGGGAGTGACAGCTGTGCCTGCGGGGACGCCGAGGGCGAAGTCATCGGCCCACCCAGGCGGAGGAATCCCCTGGAGAGCCCCCGCCCGCGCCCAAATCCCAGCTGCGCGTACCCACGAGGCCTGCGTAGGCGCGCACGCAACGGGCGCGCTGGTCCCCCAGGCAACCGTCGGGGGCGCGGGGCGCCGGCGCGCAGGAGGCCTGAAAGGCCAGGAGGCGGGGCCTGCGCGGAGGGAGGGCGGTGAGCCGTAGAGGCCCCGCCCCCACTTTACCCTCACCCCACCCTCGCCGCGGCCCCGCTCCGCTCCTCGCCTCCGCTCCACCCTAGCCGCGGCCCGGTCCTTGCTCCCCGCTCCTCGCCCCGCCCCCGCCCGCGCGCACCTGCAGACCCGGCTGCGCTTGCAAACCTCTAAGGGCTCCAGGCAGGAGGGAGGCGCGGGGCCGGGCCCGGAGAAGGCGCAGGAAGGCACGAAGGTCTGGCGCCGGCGCTCGGCGCACGCGGAGCCCCGGCACGGGCAGAAGAGCAGCGCGTAGGTGAGCGCGGGTGGCCCGCGGGCGAAGAATCGGCGCAGGGCGCGGCGGCAGCGGGCGCGGCGACAGCCCCCCTGCGCGGCCCGGCCCAGGCACTGCGCCACGTACTCGGAGCGCAGCCGCTGGCACAGGGCGTTCGCCGTGCAGGCTTCGGCCGCGTCCACACATCGGTTCCCTCCGGCCGAGCTCACCGACCCTGGGAAAGGGGCGGGCCGGTTGCAGGTCTCGGTGCGGCGCCCTGCCTGCAAACTTCACCCAGCCCGTCCATGCCCCCGGAAGGTGGGGGACGCTGAAAACCCGAGGAGGCACA
This sequence comes from Cacajao melanocephalus, assembly GCA_963573385.1. NCBI lineage: Eukaryota > Metazoa > Chordata > Mammalia > Primates > Pitheciidae > Cacajao > Cacajao melanocephalus. The sequence goes on along the minus strand of CAUYLG010011283.1, from coordinate 21,283 downwards.
GAGTGTAGCCCAAAGACGGGGCCGACTGGCACAGACCGGCGCTCTGTCGTGGGGATGGGCAGCAGCGGGCTCTCGAAGGCCTTGCAACACGTCAGGGACGGAGAGGGCGCCATGAGGCTGAGTCAGGCCTTCCCCAGAAGCGGAGGCCCCTCCTTCCTAGGCATCACTACCATTCCCAGAACGGCCACACAAGTCCAAAGACAGGTCCAGGGGCTCCTCCCACCCTCACGGGCCCTATCTGAGGGGCGAACAATGAGGCTTTCTGGGGATCTGGCCAATGGAGACTTGAAAACCAGAGATGAGCCGGGCACGGTGGCTCATGCCTGTAATCCCAGCACTTTGGGAGTCCGAGGTGGATCACCTGAGGTCAGGAGTTCCAGACCAGCATAGCCAATATGGTGAAACCCCTCTCTACTAAAAATACAAAAATTAGTCAAGCGTGGCGACGGGCGCCTGTAATCCCACCTACTCAGGAGGCTGAGGCAGCAGAATTGCTTGAACTTGGGAGGCAGAGGTTGCAGTGAGCCAAGATCAGGCCACTGCACTTCAGCCTGGGTGACAGCGAAAGTCCATGTCCAAAAAATAACAACAAAAACAGAGATGGCATTGAAGACAGTGGCTGCTCCTAGTCTCTTAATGACAGGCTGGGACGCCATACCTTTTCTCCTCTACCCACTCCACCTCGCCCCTTATCCCCCACCACGGAGACCCTTTGGGTGGGTCTATCGGTTTCTGTTTCTTCCTCTTTCCTGACCTCCTGCTCCTCTTCCTGCCCCCTGCATCGGTGTCTTTCCTCCCTAGCCCTTCCTGATGCTGAGTCGAGATCATCCTGGCCCATCTGGACTGGCTTCCTCCAGCCCCTCCACCCTCCGCCGGCAGCAGGAGAGAGGATTCACTGAAGAGCTGAGTCCTGGCTGCCAGGGCGCGGATTCAGAGAGGTCCCTGACGACACATCGCAGAGCTTTATCCTGAGCCACAGGACCCAAGGGTTCATCAGTGGTTTTAGCGACTGGGCCCGACGATAAGTGGCACCCTGCTGGGGACAGAGAAGGTGTCTGGCACCATAGAGTCACACACCAGGAGTTGGGTAGACAAAGGGTGAGCTCTGCTCAGATGCCCCACAGGCTATGTCTAAATCGAGCCAGGGTAACTCCGAGTTGGGACTTGGTAGCCCCTTTCTAGGACCTGAGTCACCAAAACCAGGCTAATCGAATCCCCCCACCCCTACAAGTCCTCCAGTCAGGAGCACCTCCTTGAAACTAGAAGGCTTTCTGGTGCCCAGCCTGAGTGAAGGTGCACAGCCCGGCCTCTCATGCGTCTCCCTGTGTGCGTGCACAGGGGCTCGGGGGTGCTCTCCTGCCCCTGGGAGCAGGGTGCCTCTCTGGCAATAGCAGTGTCTTTTAGGCTGTGGACTGGACCACGTGGTGAGAATGATTCCTGCTGTGACTTCAGCACCGGCCTCTGCAGGAAGGATGAACATAGGTCGAGGGCTTAGAATGGTCCCTGAGTGGAGGGGATAGACAGCAACTGGGCAAATCCTCTCTTCCTGCCCTCCCCAAAGGGCACACTTGGCTGTCCTCCTACAGCCTTGCCAGGCACATCTCCGGGCCTCAGCCGCACACAGAAGCACCTGGTGTCACCTAAGGGCTTGAACCCACCTCTGCCTGTTGCTTACCTACCACCCTTGCCCAGAACACCCATACCCCATCTCCACTCTCACAGCAGCTCATCTTAGCTGCAAAATCTCCTCCGCCTTAAACCTTCACCAGATTCCACTTTCCACACCACACCTGGTAAAGTGACCCCTCCCTCCGAGACGCCCGTGTGGGGAAGGAGCAGCCCAAGAAGGTGGAACAACAGATATGAGACCCTGAAGATTCGCAGCAAGAATCTGTGCGAAGGGTTGGAGGGCTGGGGCCCGGGGGAGGGTGAGAGAGTTGGGAGATGGCAGATAACAGGCAAAAGTTCCTGGGGCGGGGGTACTGAGACTGGACCTGGGAGGGGGTGGTGGCTTGTCTGGGCTGGGAGGCGAGCTGCTCAGCACATAGTGGGGTCGATTGCCAGGTGTCCCCAAGCCCTGCGCACAGGCCTCTCATGGCAACCCTTCCGGTGGTTCAGCTTTTCCTGGAATCTGTTGCTCTCTCACCTTGTCACTGAGGAGCAGGGACAGAGAGGCCAGAGTTCGGGGTCCAGGGGAGGAGAGGAGTGCTTACCCAGTAGCAGCAGCAGGAGCAGCAGTGCAGGCCCCAGGCAGCAGACCATGGTAAACCTTGAACAGAGAAGGATGGCTGGCAGAGCCCTCGTCTGATAGGCGCCCGCTTCCTAGCGCCTCTGGAGCAGAAGCACGGTGAAAACCCCGAGGTCTGTGCTGACGCCCCTGGGAGGAGCCTTTGCTGCGACAACTCCTCACCCTCATTAAGTCTCCACCCCAGGCTGCACCTTCAGGTAAGCCTGGGAGCTGTGGGATTCGGCACCTACATGTGCCTAGATGGACCCTGGACTCCAATGCACTAGCCCCACCATACACACCCAGCAACACACAGACCCCTGGGAGACCTGGTCTCTTCCATGCTGAACTAAGAACGCTATGAAACAGCATTGTTCTTTTCCTTTTTTATATAATTTTATTTTAAACTTAAAAACATTTTTTTTAATAGAGATGGAGTCTTGCTCTGTTGCCCAGGCTGGTCTTGAACTCCTGGGTTCAAACGATCCTCCCTCCTCGGCCTCTCAAAGTGCTAGGATGACAGGTGTGAGCCACTGCGCTCGGCCTATTTTAAACATTTTATTGTTGACTAATTTTAGACTAGCAAAAATGTTGGAAAATGTAAGCGTTTTCCTTATACTCTTCACCCAGCTTTCCCTATGGTACATCTTATTAATCATGGCCCAGTCATCACAGCTAGGAAACTAACCTTGGTACAGTCCTGTTAACGAAACTGTAGACCATTTTGCATTTCCTGTTTTTTCACTAATTTCCTTTTTCGGTTCCAAGATCCATTCTAGGATCCCACAGCACAGCCATCTCCTTCATCTTCTCAGTCTGGGAGTTCCTTCCTTATCTTTATCCTTGACACTTTTGAATAATTCTGGCCAGTTATTTTGTAAAATGTTTCTCTTGAGTTAGCCGATGTTTTCTTCTGATCAGAATGAGATACAGTCTTGTTTTGACTAACCAAAAAGTTACTCTATAAGCAAATATTAAGGTTAAAAATCTCATCCAACCTGGGCAACAGAGGAAGGCCCTGCCTCAAATAAAGTCTCAACACTTAGATTTAAAAAGTGGCCAAAAAAGCCCTACCATGATTTGTCTTGACTTTTTTTTTTTTTTTTTTTTTTTTTCTGTCACCCGGGCTAAAGCTCAATGCAACCTCCACCTCCCAGATTCAATCATTATCCTGCCTCAGCCTCCTGAGTAGCTGGGATTACAGGCGTATGCCACCATGCCTGGCTAGTCTTTGTATTTTTAGTAGAGATGAGGTTTCACCTTGTCGGCCAGGCTCATCTCAAACTCCTGACCTCAGGTGATCTACCCACCCTGGCCTCCCAAAGTGTTGGGATTATAGGCGTGAGCTACCATACCCAGCCTATTGCAACCTGTTTTATCTGCAAGGTCTTTGTGACCTGTATCTTGTGCTGACCTCCCGTCTCTTCCTGTGACTTAGAATGCCTTAACTGTCTGCAAACACAGCCCAGTAGGTCTCGACCTTATTTTACCCAGCCCCTCTGCAAGATGGAGTTGCTCTGGTTCACATGCCTCTGACACATCCTCCTGTGTGCTGGCATGTGGGAGGAAAGAGGGATGAGGGAAGGAAACTCAAAACCAAGCTCTGACCATGTAGGGTAGGCACACTCTCCCACCTGTCTGTGGGTGCCACAACTCAAGGGAGGGGGAGGGAGAGAAGAAGGCATGACAGATGGCCCTGGGTTGCAGAGTGTCAGGGTAGCCCAAGCAGCTGGTAGTTCGTGGTCAAAGAGAGGTCATCACAGCTGAGCTGGGCTCGCTCACTGCTCCCAGCTGGATGTCCACTCTGCCCCTCAGCATCCCCTGCTCAGCCTCAGGGTCCATGACTGTCCTCCTGCGTTCCACTCACTTCTGTGTCCCTCCTGCTTCTGCTGTTGGCCCCTTGCCAGCTCTGTTGTGCTGAGCTGCTCTTCTCCAGTTCTCCAGCACAGCCAGGTGATCCCCGGCTCCAGACAGGCCTCTCCCCAAGACTGGGGCTCCCCCTCCCACACCCTCTTTCCTTCCCATGTGGCCTTCCCGGGATTCCACACTGAATGGGGAAGGAGTGCAGCACGTGCTGGGCAGTCTTAGGGAATAGCCAATAAGGCAGAGTTGGCCTCCCCTAGGCTCCCTTGTAGCTGGAGTCCCGCAGGGTCCAGACACCCCCTCCGGAAGGGTAAGAGAGGGGGAGATATAGTAAATGTTTCTTTAGATTCTCTTTTTTTTTTTTTTGAGACAGTCTTGCTCTTGTCACCCAGGTTGGAGTGCAATGGCGCAATCTCAGCTCACTGCAACGTCCATATCCCGGGTTCAAGTAATTCTCTTGCCTCACCCTCCTGAGTTCAGCTGGGATTACAGGTGCCCACCACCATGCCTGGCTAATTTTTGTATTTTTAGTAGAGACAGGGTTTCGCCATGTTGGCCAGGCTGGTCTCTAACTCCTGACCTCAGGTGATCCTCCCACTGCCTGGCCTTAGATTCTCTATTTTTGATGGTTTAACATCTCAGGGTGAGGGCTTGTTGGCTGGGGAGAAACTGCTGATTCCTGGAGATCAGAAACAACTCATGCCTTTCCTATGCAAACCAATCTTGACTCATACACCAACCACCCGCTTCAAGGAACTCTCATGTCCCAAGCCAGTGTTTCCCCTGCCCTGAACCAGCCCAGGGCCAGGTACTGACCCAGACAACGAGAGCCCAACCCCACACCCCAAAGCCCACCAGGATGATTCAAAATGCCAGTCCTACCCTGTTCCCCGGGCTCCTTGCCTTTCCAGTGGAGACATCACTGACGGCTGCGCCTGTGCCTTCCCCTCGCTCCTGATTCTGTCCCTGGACCAAACCTGGTACCTCCTGCCCCAATGTGGCCCTGCATGGTGGGAAACTGTAATAACCTCTTTCAATGGCATTGGCCCCTCTGTGTCATCATTCAGTCACCTTCATAAATTAAAATGTTGCAGCTACAACTGAGGCAGGAGGGGGCGCTCTAGAGAGCACTCTCACCCAGGCCCTTGGGCTTGTAGAGTGGAGCCTGCACTGACGCTGCCTCCCCGAAATCAGTTTGGGAGTGGTTTTGTTATGTGGCAACAGCTGGCTGATACAGGCCACTCGGCAGCTCTTGCAAGAAGCAAAGGGAGAATGTGAATGCCCAAGGGTGGCCGGAGTGACAGGGCGAAGAGGGTGTTCAAAGTAGGCAGCACCATCCTGTGCCCATACACACAGCTGGGGCCCTGGCTGCCAGCTAGGCTCGGCCTGCCAGACACCACCACTTGTGGTCCTCAGGGCACCCGGCAGGGTTGAATTTACATACAAAAAAAAGACTGACTGAGGTCGAAGTGCAACATGTCTTTTTAAAATTTCTTTTTTTTTTTTTTTGAGACAGTCTTGCTCTGTTGCCCAGATTGGAGTGCAATGGCCCCGTCTTGGCCCCCTGCACGCTCTGCCTCCTGGGTTCAAGTAATTCTCCTGCCTCCACCTTCCAAGTAGTTGGGATTACAGGTGCATGCCAACACACCTGGCTAATGTTTTATATTTTTGGTAGAAATGGTGTTTCATCATGTTGGCCAGGCTGTTTGTTGGTCATCATGACCTCAAACTCCTGACCTCATGATCCGCCCTCCTCAGCCTCCCAAAGTGCTGGGATTACAGGTGTATGCCATACCTCGCCTGGCCTAAAATTTCTTTTTCCTCTGTTACCCAGCCCAGAGTGCAGTGGTGCCATCACAGCTCACTGCGGTGTTGAACTCTTGTGCTCAAGTGATCCTCCTGCTTCAGCCTCCTGCGCAACTAGGTCTATAGGCACACACCACTATGGCCAGCTAAGTTTTAAATTTTTTGCAGATACAGGGTCTTGCTATGTTGTCCAGACTGGTGTTGACCTCCTGGCCTCTAGTGATCCTCCTACCCCTGCCTCCCAAAGTGCTGGGATTACAGGCATGAGCCACCACGCCTAGCCAACATGTCTTTCTTCTGACTTCTACTTTGATGTCTTTTCTTAAATGGTTCCCTCTGTCCCTTTCCACATACAGAATGGGGGAGAGGCTGTCAGACTCCAGGTTCCTCCAGAACCTTAGGTGCAGCACTGGGATTGGGGGTGGGGGCTGAGAAACCATCTAGGGGAGAAGACAGGGTGGGAAGAAACAGGAAGGAAAGTCCTCAAAATTGGGTTTGTTTGCAGGGGCCAGGCTCTGGGGGAGTGTGGACTCAGTGGAACCATAGGGCCCCGGGAGTTCCAGCTTCTGGCCAGCAGTCATGCCCTCCACAGAGCTGGGTCTGTGGAAATTGCATGTAGGAGACACATCAGGCTCGCAGGACAGAGGCCTTTTCGGGTGGCCAGCACTACCCAGCCTCCACTGGTGAGGAAGGTCAGGGGCTGTGTGACCTTTGCTTCTGGGACTGATGGGTTATTGAGCTGGAAGGTGTGACTAGCAGTGTCCCCTACCCCTCAGGAGCGGGGTCTCCATTGGGCAGCTTGGGGTCCTGGAGTGGGTGGGTCGGAGTTCCAGTGGGGAAGAAACTTCCAAGCTGCCTGAAGGTGCTGGAGGTCCGGTGATTCGCTGGCTCTGCCCCTGGAGTTCAAGTTCCTGCAGTGGCTGTCAGTGGCCAGCTATCTTTAAATCTGTTCATTTTAGGAGCTACCTCTCACCAGAGGCAGGATCTTGGCATCTGGACTTGATCTGCTGAGAATGAGGAGGATATGTTGTCCCCTAAGGACTGGGGCTCCAGCCTGCACGTTGTGTGGCAGGGAGTCTGTCACAGTGAGGCTTTTCACAGCCTCTCCCTCCGCAGCCCAGGGGCTTCCAGCATTCTGTTCTCCATGATAACAGCTTCTTCAAGAGGTCATAAATTCATTTCCATAATAACTCATGTCCAGAAACCTGATTAGGGGGCATCGAGCTGAGGGATGGGAGAGGTGGGAGGGTGGGCAATGGGAGGGAGAGGCTTTGAATCCGGGTCCCCGCCTACCTTTGGGTCAGGCAGGGCTTTGGGCCACAGGCTTCTCGGGGTGGCTGCTGGGCTCAGGAGAGTTCTCGGGGCCTGGGAGCAATGGTGGAGGGTGAGTGCTGTGAATATGGTCAATAGGAGTCCCTGGGGGTGGGGCACAGGGGACTCCAGGTGACTGGGTGCTGCTCATCTGGAAGGAGGCAGGAGGCACCAAGCCCTTCCCTTCTCCTCCCCTCCCCTGCCCTCCCTTCCCTCCCCTTCTGTCTCCGCCTCTTCTAGTGCCTCACTCACCTAGGGGCCAGGGCTGTCCAGTGGCTGTGGGGCCCAACTCCATGGGGTGAATGCTGCCCAGGGGGTGGTCCCTGTGTGGGCCATCCTTGGGCCTGAGCGGTGGGATAAGAGTCCAGGAGGTTGGCACATCGACCCTGAGTGGGTTATTGCCTCCCCGCAACATAGTGTCCATCCCGGGAAGTTCTGCATTTACTGAGTTTCTTGGGGCACCCGTCTGCTCCAAGTCACCCTCTCAGCTCCCTTCCGGCTCCCTCTTCAGGGAATCCCTGGAACCCAGGCTCCACTTGAGCCTCATGCCTCGCAGGACGGCTGGCACCTCCTCTCTCCAGTCCTAACATTTCCTCCAGACTCTGGCACCACCCAGCAGCCTGGCACTTTCCAGATGTTGGCATCACTCAGCTTCCAAAGAAACCCGGACATCCCCAGCTGCAGCAGCTGTGTCTGCTCGCCTTGCCGCTGGGTACCCTGCTGCCCTTGATGATTACAAGCCATCTTTGACTGTCCCCATCCCATCTCCCAGGGCCTTGCCACTTCCTGTGATGTTGTTTCAAAGCATTCTCCCCTACCCTAAAACTCCCGCCTGGGGATGAGAAGCAGCCTCTGCCCTCTACAGTGTCCTCTCCATGCTGACATGCCACCTCCTCCTCTGCCCACCTCCTCCTCTGCCCACCTTCTTCTCTGCCCACAGACCCTCAATCACTACTTACTGTGTCAGGGTCCTCTTAGCTGCCACCCGGGGCCCAGGTGGCACCCTGCCCCTGTCTGTTATGCCCTCTGTCCCCATCTCTGGCCCAAACACTGCCATCTCCCTCGGCTTACTCAGAGCCCTCCCAAGACCTGGCTATGACAGACATAGCCACAGAGTGCCTGGACAGCCATGCTTAGTATTGTGTGACTCTCCCCCCTACCAGGTCACAGAGAACTGGGTTAGGGCAGGGCCCTGGCATAGGGGACAGCCAGCGCCATAGCTGGCCAGTGGTATGAAGTGAAAAGATCTGCTGGGCCCAGCATTTGGGAACTTGAAGGGGGTGACAAAGGTAATTTGGACAGAGGAAGTGGCAAAGGGCTGAAAACTCCTGAGACAGAGGCTGGAGAGGCCTCTAGGGGCAGCATGGTGCAGGGGCTGCAATCTGAGCAGGGAAATCAGGGCAAAGTCAAGGGTGAGGCAGCCACCTGGTGGGAGAAGGAGGACAGTGGACAAGAAAGGCTGTAATGGGAGATAGGGGGCCACGCCTGGCGGTGCTGACGGGGGCCTGGGATCCACCCCCTGGCTTGACTGGGAGGCCACTGGAACCTCCTGTTCAAAGTTACTTCTTTCCACGGCCTCTGGGGCTGCTCTCTGCACCTGTGGGTAAGGCTGAGGGCTGCTCCAGCTCCCGCAGCCCCAGCAGAGCTCTGAGGAGGGGAACCCCGGAGTGGGCTCAGGAAGCAGGCGCTCGGAGCCTACCCACTGCACGCAGGGTCCCTCCTGCAGCCCCAGCTGCATCGCTGCAGATGGGCTCTTGGGAGCCGGTAGTAACACCAGGCCAGGCCGGCCCCTGGGAGAAGAGGCAGCAGGGCACTGAGGAGCATGGCCAACAGGAAGGTGTCATGGCCTGCAGGGACAGAGTAGTGGGGAGGCTGAGTCCTGAGTGGGTGCATCCCCCCAGCTTCTGCCCACCTGCCCCCCACTGGCATACTTTCAGGCTGCACAGGGCCACTGTCCACGCTGCCACCGAAGCCTGGCTTGTCACAGAAGGGTGGAGCCCAGCCTGGAGCACAGTGGCAGTTATGGTTGCTGTTGCAAACCTGCAGAAAGGGGAGAGAAGGGAAAGAGGGTCACATGAGATTAGGAAGCCCAAGGTCATCCCCGCCCCTTGGGCTCTCACCCCGTGGCTGTGGCAGGCAGTCAGGCAGCGCTGCAGCTCCTGGAAGGCGGTGTTCTCGCAGCGCCCGCTCTGGCACACCTACGGGCAGTGCATCAGGCAGTGAGGGGGACACTGCCTGTGGGAGTCAAGTGGCAAGGAAGGGTCGGGTGGGCAAAGCTCACCATTCTAGGTCCACACTGGGTGCCTAACTCTACCAGGCCCAGGCCAAGCAGGTCCAACTTGGCACCAGGGTGTGCCAAGGCTCCCCGACAGGTCACTTCATGGCCATCTAGGTGGACGGTGGAGTCCACTGGCACCGTGTGTGGTGCGAGCGGGCTGGGCTTTCCACCCTGGCACTGCAGCTTCCCGCACAGGGCATCCCTGGGGAGGAAGCAGAGGGGGGTCAACAGCAGCCGTATCCTCTTCCCCAAGCCCACTCCATAGCTTCTGCCCCCTACACTCAGCTCCATTCCCTACCTCTCAGCACAGGGCAGGAAGTGGCCCTCGCTGTCCTGGCCACAGTTCCCATGGGCATCTCCTGCAGAGTTCACAACCTGGAAACAGGCCTCGGGGGCTGGATGGGAGCCTGAGGAAGCATGGACTAGGCTGGGTGCAGCCGGGATAGGTACCACACTCAGCAGGCTTCAGTTTCCCCTGCCCATCTTCCCCACAGCAGAAAACTGGGCCGACCAGAGGATGAGGGGCAGGGTGTAAGGGTGCTCGTGTCCTCTCACCAGGCCCCCAGAGCTGCTGGCACTGCTGCTCCAGCGTGGGACATATGCCATCCCAGCAGTAGCCGCTGCCCCTGGCGCAAGGCGAGCCGTCCAGTAGGTAAATGTCCGGGGGACAGTGGGGGGAGGTACCCGTGCAGAACTCAGGGAGGTCACAGTCGCCCATGGCCTGGCGGCACAGTGCTCCAGCCGGCTTCAGCTGCGTAGGTGACGGGTGGTGGGGAGGGCAGAGAGAGGCCATGGGCAATGAGAGGTCCACGCTGACAGCCTGCTCAGAGCTGGAGGAGCTGGGCCAGAGGGCCAGGCCGACTCACGCCAGCGCCCAACAGGGGAACCTGAGGGCACCAATAAGCTAAGGCCAACAGGCCGGCTCCTAAGCGCCCCAAAACCCTCACCCTGAACCTTCCATGCCCTCACCAGGCAGTGTGCGCAGCAGTCCCCGTGGGCACACTGGGCCCCCGCGCGCATCAAGCAGTCGTGAGCAAAGCAGCAGAGGTCGCGGCATTCCTGGGACCAGAAAAAAAAGGGGGTACCAAGTGAGGGCGCAGCGCCCCAGACCTGGGCAGAGAAGCCGAGTAGGGGGCAGGCGAGCCAACTTAACCTGGTCAGAGCCGCAGTCACACTCTTCGTCCGCCTCCACGAAACCGTTCCCGCAGCGCGGTGGTGGCACCGGGAGCCCGGAGTCCGGGGCATTGGAGAGGCACGCGCCGCCCCCCTTGCGGAAGAAGGCGCGCAGCTGGCGGCGGCTGCAGGCGCTGAACACGCGTGGGAACGGGTGCCTACGGGCGTGGGGAGGGCGTTGGGCGTGGAGGGACAGCCCCACAACCCCCGCGCTTCTCCGATCCCCACCCCTGGGCTTGGCTACAGGCGCCAGATGCGCAGACACGCCTGAGCGATGGGAGGCTCAAATCCTCTAGAGGCAGAGCCCAGAGAGGGGAAGTGACCCCCGCAAAGTCACACAGCGAGCGGGTTGGGGACGGTGTGGCCCCAAGAGTGGGCAGCCCGGGACCCAAGGTGGAATCGCGACCCAGCGGTGGTCCTCCCGGTGTGGGAGTAACCTCGCCAGGTTACCCGGAAAACAATCTTCATACCGTTGAGAATCCACTTTGCCTGCGCTTATTCCCTTTAAGCCTCATAAACCACCCTGAAGCGGACGCTATGATCATCATCCCATTTTACAGAAAAGAAAACTGAGGGACGACCAAAGAAACGCGGCGGAGGGAGCCCCCAGGACTAGCCGCCTCGCCGCACCCCCGAGCCCCCACGCACGTACCCGGTGGCCGCGGCCATGACGCAGCCTCCGGGCTCGGCCGCGGCCTCCACGCAACAGCCGTCGGGGTCGTGGCTGAGGCCGAGGCTGTGGCCGATCTCATGGGCCATGGTGGCTGCGGTGCCAATGGGGAGTTCCGAGTGGTCCTAGGGGTCCGTGCAGTGGGGCGGTCACTGCGGGAAGGGGGGGCCTCCCTTCCCTCCCCTCGCCCCAGTCCGCGGGGCTCACCGTGCTCACGCCTCCCGAGCTCTCTGCGCGGCACATGCCCTCGACGGGCGCCAGGCCCACTGTGGAGCCCTGGAAGGCGCGGCCCCTGGGGACGGAGCGCGGCGTGACCCGGAGGGGCCGGGAGGGGAGGCCGCCCCGCCCCGGACCCGCGTCGGGCTCAGAGGCACCCACGTGAGCAGCTGTGCGGAGTCATGGGGCCGCCGCGCCCACAGGCCCCGGCGCCACTGCAGAAAGGCCCAGAGCGTGGCGTTGGCGTCCTGCGTGACGCGGCTGCGGTCCCGCTCAGTCCACACTTCCAGGCCAGTCACCACCACCTGAATGTCCAGAGTCCTGAGAAGCTGAGGGTGGGACGGGGTAGGGCGGGCTGAAGCCGGGACCAGGCGCCCCACCGCGCCGCTGCTTCTCCGTGGGGGCGCCCCTCCTCGTCCCCGCACCCCACTAGCACGTGCCAGTCCTGCCGCCGCCATCCCCATCACCGCTGTCTCCCTGCCGCTCCCAACCTGGTCCACGTAGTTGGCGACTTCTAGAATACGCTGTTTGGTGTGGTTCAAGTTCCGGTGCTGGGTCACGAACTGGGAAGGCAGAAATCCCGGTGGCTTGAGGGGCTGAGCTGACCCCATCCCAGACTCTGTCAACCCCTGGGATCTCCCCTCACCAGGGTGTGGTCTGCCACTATGTACAGTTCCAGGTACCTCGGGGTCCTGCGTGCTTCTCGCCTGTCCTGCAGAGGGGCAAATGGGGACCCTGAATGGAAGCTGCTGGGTTTGAGCCCTGACCACCAACCCCAGCTCCCAGAAAGAACAGTTTATCATGTGTGCTAGAAGATGTTTCCTCAGACTCCAATAAAAATACTGAGACATGCTGGGCTCGGTGGCTCACACCTGTAATCCCAGTACTTTGGGAGGCTGAGGTGGTTGGATCACCTGAGGTCGGGAGTTTGAGACCAGCCTGACCAACATGAAGAAACCCCGTTTCTACTAAAAATACAAAAAATTGGCCAGGCATGGTGGTGCATGCCTGTAATCTCAGCTACTCTGGCAGAAGAATCGCTTGAACCTGGCAGGCAGAGGTTGTGGTGAGCTGAGATCGGGCCATTGCACTCCAGCCTGGGCAACAAAAGTAAAACTCTGTCTCAAAAAAAAAAAAAAAAAAAAAAAATTGGGACACGAGGCCCTGGCTTGAGACCTGTGAATTCCTGTCTCTTCTGATTTGGAGGGCTATGGCTGTATCCACAGCCCTCCAAATCAAATTCCAGCTCCCATCCCCTCCATGCCCCTGACCCTGCTCTGGGGAGCACCAGGAAGGCTGGCCATGCCCGCTTTGTCCCCGGGATCCCCGTGGCCACAGGCTCCTGTCCAGGTGAGCAGCTGCTCCATCCGGAAGATCCTGTGGGTTGAGAAGTCCTTGGAGCTCTGAGGCGGCCAGGGATGCAGATAATAGCTGGCATTGCTGCTAAGGGTGATCAGGCCACTAGGGTGCAGAGGGGTAGGAGCGGGTGTGAGGGAGCTCTTTCCCCATCCCAGGCCCAGCCCCCTCTCCAGAACTCACCTCATCCCAGAGCAGGTGCAGAGGACTACCCAGGAGTCGGGGAAGCCCCTTACTCGCCCTTGGTAGTGGCAATGGTCCTAGGGAGAAAGGGACCAGCCCCAAATCTCAGCCAGGGCTGGAGCGCGAGGGGCAAGAGGGAGGGCAGGGTGGGGGCTGGCTCCAACCTCCCCTTAGGAGTGCAAGGAGGAGCAGGACAGGAATGGCGGGGGGTGCCTCTGGGGTGCATCCCAGAGCCCATGGAAGCCTCTCACCGTGTGGTTGGGGGCCAGCACCACTGGCTGCCCATCTGGGCGGTAGTGGGTTTCTGTGTATCCTGGGGCCAGCAGCCTGCTGGGAGGGGGTATTACAGGGAGTATTGAATTCGGCCTTCTCCTGCCTCCTCCAGGATTTCTCCCAGCCTTCCTCCCTAAATGCTAATGAAGCAGCTTTATGAGTGAGACACTCAGTGTGTCTTAGGGAAGGGACAGGAGCAATGGTGGCTTGCATAGGTCAGAAACACTTGGGGCTAGAGGAAGGAGGCTTGGTGGTGGCTTAGCTGTGGGAGCTGTGAGTATGGGAAGTGCCAGGGAGGACGCAGGGAGTTGCGGCAATAGGGGAAGAGTTTGGGGCCCGCAGCAGGGGAGTCAGGGAAACAGGTGAACTCCCCAGGTTCCCTTGCCTGCTGCCCTCCTTTGTCAACCCTCTCGGCCCAACTTGCCCTAGATCCTTGAAATATTTTCCTCACACTTCTAGAACCCACATGCCTCCCGCCAGTCCTTCAGTGATTGATGTGCACTCCCTGCCTCCAAAGAAAACAGAATCTCCAACTGTCCACACCTGCTCCTGCTCTCCCTGCCTTCTCGAGTCCCCACTCAGGTAATGATTCCATTTTCAGGCTTCATCTCAACAGGATCCTTCCTACGTGGACGGATCATCATAAGTCAGTCTCTCTTCTTTAAAGAAAATCCTTTACCCCAACCTCACCTGGGCCTCGTTACCTCCAGACCAGCCCCTAATGATGGCTGCTTCCACCTGCCAGGAATTCCCCCACCTGCCCCAGCTCTGCTCCCCACCCCTGCCCCACACACACTCGCCACCCTAGGAGGTAGGTGATGTGACTACCCCATTGAAATGGTAGGGACGTTGGCCCCAGGGAAAATATGGTTGGGCACAGTGGAACTAGAGTTTGTTCCTGGTCCATCCGACTCCACGAGGGAGAATAAAATACATATTGAGCGCTCAGAATAGCGCCTGAGGTCAAACAAACACTCAGTAGGTGATGCCTATTGATAAGACAGTCTGGATGGTTTCAAGAGCCTGCGCTCCATCTCGGACACCCACTCCACCCAGCTGAGGCACCGTCCTGAGCACAGCCCTGACTGTTCCTTCCCGGCTCAAAATCTTTGGCACTGGACACTGAGCACTAAGATGGCCTTCTGTGATCTGTCCTTCCTGGGGCTCCCCAAATTCATTCCCCCTGCTCCCCACCCTGCAGATGGAGACCTTCCAGGCAGGTCAGACAAACTGCTGCCCCTGACTGTAGCCACTGCAGCTTTTTCTCTTTTTTTTTTTTTTGACACAGAGTCTCACTCTGTTGCCCAGGCCAGAGTGGTGTAATGGCTCGATCTTGATTCACCACAACCTCCGCCTCCTGGATTCAAGTGATTCTCCTGTCTCAGCCCCCTGAGTAGCTGGGATTACAGGTGTGCGCCACCATACCGGGCTAGTTTTTTGTACTTTTAGTAGAAATGGTTTTCCACCACGTTGGCCAGGCTGGTCTCAAACACCTGACCTCAGGTGATCCACCAGCCTCGCCCTCCTAAAGCCACTGCATCTTTGTCCCTGCCGTTCCCTTGGCCTGGAGTGCCCACTCCTCTTTGAGATCTATCTATGATTTTCTTTTGATTCAGCATATCTTGCAAATGTCCACTAGGTGGTGCTCAGTCATATCCAGCAGGGAGCTGACAAGCCGCTCCTGGGGTTAAGAGGACAGATGTGCCTCACAGAGAGGCTGACAGCCTCCACAGTCCACTTCAGCCTCCAGGGGGCCAGCCACAGGCCTGCGTGACTCTCCCTGTCACCTGCACTGTCTCTGAGGGTGCCCATCCAGCCACCCGCACAGATCCACATCTGTCCCTGCTCCTTCCACTGATCCCCTCCGGTGGGTCTGCTCTCAGCTCCCAGTCCTGCCCCAGCCTGGCACTCACTGGTTCTTCTCCAGCTCAAGCAGCAGCTCCTGGCCTTCAGCCTCCAGGGCCACCAGTCCCACGTCTGGCCTCCAGACCTAGGCAAGAAGGAGTGCGGGACTGAGATGGTGGCCTCTAGGACTCCTGCCTGCCAGGGAGCAGGTGGCCTGTGGAACTGGCTGGGGAGGAAGTTCATGGGGAGAACGTGGGCTGTGGGGGAAGCAGGACCCCCCACATACTATGGAGGGCGAGGAGGAGGTGAGAACGTACAAAGATGTTTCCACGCTCAGGATGTTTTCTGTCCTGACACAGCATAGCCTGCCAGGTGCACCGACATCCTCCCTGGAGATCAGAGGCCCCAGAAAGGTGCCCTTCCCCTGGCCCACCCTCTTCTTTCATACTCAGAAGGGGCATCAAAAGCAGGGGAAGACAGAGGGGTGCTGAGGACATTGTGGGGGCCTCGGGCGGCGTGGCAGGGCCTCCACGCCGTCTCCGCCACCTGAGGCTGCTCCCGGACCTTGCTGCTGCTCCTCCCTGTAGAACTCAGACTTTACTCCTCCACTTCGTGTTGGCAAACTGCCCCTCTTCCAAAGTTTTCCTGGGACTCCAGCAGCCCCTGTCCCTCCCGCCCCGACACCTGCTTCACTGGACCCACAAAGTAAATATGGACCCCATTCCAGCCAAACAGCACATCGGTTGTCAGCTAGGTGTCAGGAGGCTGGCTTGGCCTGCCAACCTCTTTCCTTCCCGCACCCTCTTGGCCTCTCCCACCTTTTGGGAACACCCCACTTCCCCCTTATCCACTCAGCCTGGCTGGGGGCCCAGGAGCTTCCTTGGAGGCTGCTGTGCTTTGGAATGTTTGACCCCTGACTCCTTTTCTCAAAAAATGCACTGGGCTGGGGCCCTGTCCAGGGTCTCCAAGTCTTTGTGGGGAGTCCTTCCTTTGCAGGTGGGGAGCAGACCGCCCTTGCCCCCTGGCCACAGGCCCCACAAGGCCTCCAACATGAGCTCATGTGGCTGGAATGCCACTTGCTTTACTGGGGAAAGATTTGCATTGGGAGAAGGGTGGTGGCCCAGATGGAAGGACATACTCAGGGTCCCGTCCCTCTGCAGCCCCTGCTGTCTTTACCCTTGCCCTCCTGGTACCCTGCCCCTCGATATATACCTCCCATCTTGAAGTGTGAGTGTTTTCTGGCTGTGGAAGGAGATACCCAGCCTCTACTCTGTCTCCTGTCCCATCTTGGTAGGCTTCCTGGGGGAAAGGGCCCACCGTTGGGAGAAGGCAGGGCCCCTTTGGGGTTCCCCTCTTGGTCACAGCCCAGACCAGACAGGGAAGGAGGCCCAGAGGCAGAATGACACAGTGTGCCCAGCCTTCCCCTCCTGGGGGTGGGGAGGACAGTCTCAAAGCTCAGGTCAGCGCCTTGGTTGACCAGTGGAATGGGGGCCTGTGGGCCTAGGGGATCCCAGTGAGAACCCTAGGGTGGGAGCTGCTGCGTCTCTGGGGGCCTCCTGGCCTTCGCGGCAATGCTCCCCTGCCTTCCCTCTTGCTCTTGCTGGGTTTGGACAGTAAGGCTGGAAACTCCAAACAAAGAGGGCTCTCTAGGATGGGCAGGGGTGTAACCAATGGTTTAAAATCTTTCAGACCTTAGTGGGTCTCAGGCTCCCAGCCTAAAGAGCTGTGTGACCATGGGCAATTTCCCCAACCTCTCTGCGCTTCCGTTTGCCCCTCTATAAAATAGGCACATCAAGGCTACTGGCCTCTTAGTTTGCAGCACAGATACTATGGCACAAACATGGGGCGTGGTTATTCTGGAAGCGTGTGAAGGGCGGGATTGGGAGGAGGCTGGGGCAGAGTGTTCTGCAGAAGCACATGGGGTGGTCTTACGTCTGGGGGGCACCAGGAGAGTGACCACTGCCCCCTGCCAGAAGTGGATTCCACAGTGAGGCTGGAGGTTCAGGCCTTCAGTGGCAGGGCCCTGAGAGGGACAGCAGTGTGTCCACAGGGTCATATGTTCTGGTCAACTTTGCAAAAGGTTTTCTTTTTGGTGTTTTTGTTTGTTTGTTTGTTTTCTTTTTTTCTTTTTGGCTTCTGAAAAGCTTCAGGCCCCGGAGCCATTTCTGCCTGGCGGAGGCGGGGAGAATGGGATCATCCAGGGAGGGCAGGGAAGGGGGAGGTGGGGCCGAAGGAGCTGAAATGACTTCCATGTGTGTGGGCTCACGAGATCTAGATACCAAACCCTGATGACCTCTTCTGCCCACTCCTTTAGGGGGTAGGGGCCTAAAGGAGTAGTGACACGGTGGTTCTGGGAACCCCAGCAAAACTGCCAAGCTGTAATGTGGGGAGGGACAAAAGGGCTGGGAGGCTCAGGGCCCCTGTGGAGGATGGGGTGACATAGCACTGACCGGCTCCTTCAGGCTGGTGCCCTGCCAGGGTCGTCCATCTAGGACCCAGCGGGGGGTGACTGGCTGCCCAGAGGTAGGTCCTGGAGCAAAGACAGAGCACAGGGTGAGGGGGACCCAACAGGACACAGCAGAGGAAGGGGGTTAGAGGACACCCCTAGGGAGGCACGGGAGGCCTTTCAGAGCAGACTCCCATCTTCAACACTCATGAGCTCAGCCTAGAGAAGGAGGGACACCCGTGGGCATCCTTGGATCTGAGGAGCTACCAAGGAGGAGGAAAAGAGAAGGCTGGGGAAGGGACAGCTCAGCTGGGGACAGGGGAGTTCCCTGACCATTGGGAGGGGCAGGCTTGGAGTCGTGGATCACGAGGAAGAGGCTAAGGCTACCAGTGCAGAGGCGAAGGGAAGAGGGAGGCCGCCTCGAGTATTTTTAGATGGGCAGCAGATGCGTTTAGGGTGAGAGCTCTATGAAGGGAGGACGCCTGTGTCTCCCACCATCTGAGAAAAACAGCCAGATGTTGCCTTGGGAAGTCCACCTTGCCCAGAGCTCCCTCGGGGACTCCGTCCTGGTGGCAGGGGTTTGGTGCTCTGGCCCAGAAGGCCCCTCCTCATCTCTTCCAGACAGAGCCTTGTTGCTCCCAGGCCAGGGCCGGGAGTGCGTAAGGGGGGTCTAGGAGGAATCCCAGAGCCAAACATTACTCAGAAGGCGCCTGGAATGCTCCCCTGGAATGCTCCCAGCCCCCCACTAGCCCCAACCACTCTCATAGGACCGCCCTGCAGGAGCCAGGCCCCAGGCACCCAGAGCCTGCAGCAGCCCTCCTTCCCCCTGGTACCCAGTCCCAGCTCCCGGCACAGACAGCCCCCACCCTCATGCAGCCCTGGCTTCAGTCCTGCCGGGCTGATGGCTGCCTGTGGAAGTGACTCAGTTCCTGCTAGGCCAACCCAACTCCTTTTTTCTCCTCCATCTTCTTTCCCAGACTCCAAGCATCAAAGACCCTTCCTCCGAGAAGCCCTCTTTGATTGGATGAGTGAGTTGCCATCAGGCAGATGGGGGCCAAGAGGAGCCCACCACCTTGGAAAGGAGGCTTAGGGGGACCAGTGTGGGGAGGGGCCTGAGTGGATCTGGGGGAGGGGAAGGAAGGAAGGTCCCTCAGCCCAGAAAGCACTTGACTGAGAGTAGAGAACCAAGCTTTGCTGGTCCTAGGCCTCTAAGGGTTTGGGAAGGAGGTAGGGTGGGCCGAGGCACAGGTGTGGTGCGGGTGCTCTCCCCATAGCCTTGCACGCACATGATGGCCATGGGCACCTGACCCCCATGAGGGAGAGGGAGGCAGAGCTGGAGATCCAGTGACAAGGTGGATGGGAGTGGAGGCTGAGAGAGCCAGGTTGGTATTGGGCACATAGAACCCCCTTCTCCCAGGGGTCCCATGGCCTCCCCTGGCCCCAGGCTAGGGCACAGAGGGGAGGGGGCAGTGGACCGCCTAGGACCTTCTCCTGGGGCCAGAACAGAGCGGGCCCCTGTACCCGTTTGGTCTGCACACAGCGCTGTGGAAGCCACCGCCCAGGCCGCACTGCCTGGCCCTGCCCTGCGCGCCCCTCCATGGTTGCCCTCCCTGTCCCCGGCCGAGCACTTGCTGTGCAGGACTGGCTAATCCTCCCACCCGTTTGCAGAGGCTGTCACCAGCCCCATCTTAACATCTCTGGAGGGGTTGTCCCGAGGAGGCAGTGCTGCAGTCCTCCCAGGGAAGGCTAAACAGGCACCTCTGGTCTGCAGAGGCCCTTCTCTCACCAAACAAGGCAACACTATAAACAACGCACACGCTACCCTGCTGCCCTGCAAGGAGGGACGGGAGTGAGCAGGGCGCAGGGCGCAGGCCACAGCTAGCTCTGCAGCCTGATAGCAAAGCAGGGACTCTGGGGAACTCTTGGGCATGGGGGCTTCCTGGAGGATGGAGCCCCGCTGAGTCCTAAGGGGGTGGAGGTGCAGGAGTGGGTCACAAGGTGGGGGCTGGGAGGTTGTGAGAGCGAGAATCCAGGCAGAGGGGGCTGCCGGCCGGAGGCTGGGCTGCCCCCGATGGGGAGGGAGCCATGCCCTCTGCTTTGCCGGCAGAGTGGCAGCCCGGCAGTGTGGGCAAGTCCGGGCCCCAGACTACCCCAGGCACACTTGAGCGTCTCTGGGCAGGTCCCACGGAGACCACCACCCAAACCATCCCCACGCCCTGACCTCCTGTCCGTACGGTCCCGGGGCTGTGAGACCCTCCAGGTGCTGAGCCCGGCTCTGAGCGGAACCCACCCCCGCCCCCACCACCGCCCTCACTACCTTGCCTCTCTTGCTCTGCAGGGCGCACCCCGCCCGCGTCCTCACCTGGAAGCACCCCGGTGCCCGGCACCGGCCAAAGCAGCAGCAGCAGCAGCAGCAGCATCGGGAACCTCCGAGCTCTCCGGAGCCTCCAGCCCAGAGCTGTGAGCGCCTCGGCCTCTAGGCTGCGGCTCGCAGCTGCTGGCTCCGCCCGGGCTGGAACGCGGCCGACCCACGCCCTGTACAGCCCGGGACCACTGCCTTAGGACCTTCCCGCCTCCCGCCCCCTCTCCCTACCACCCCTCCCCGCCAACCCTGCGCGGAGCCTGGCCTAGGGCCCCGACGGCGTGCGCCCTGGGGGAGCCGGGACGCCTCTCCCGGCCCGCCTCCCTTCGAGGGGTGGAGCTGGGCGGAGAGGGGAATTCGTGCGGCCCCTCGGGTGACCCGCCCCAGGCGTCCCACCCGTAGGTCTCAGAGGGCCTCTACTCCTGGAGGCAGAGTGGAGACGGAGCGGAACCGCTGGGAAGGTTCCTTGAGGACCGCAGCGTGCTGGAGTGGGGCGGAGGGCAAAGGCCACCTGTTGTGGTCCCCTGGGGCCAACCTCGTCTTGCCCAGAGGCTACCTGAGAACCTGGCGGAGGTTGAGTCGGGTCATCCACCTGCGCTGGGTGCCCCCAGTGATAGGAAGGTTCAGGCCACTGGTTGCGGCTGTCAGGGTTGCTGTCTCTTAGCCACTGCGGCCGCATGCCGCTGGCCCCAGGCCCGCGAAGAGGAGGGAGCCAGTGAAGACGGAGGTCTTGAGGGCTTCATTGCTGGGCAAAGGGGATGCAGCGGACAGAGACAACACTTCGTCCCTGGCGATGGCCAGAGGGCAGAATTGTATAAAGCCATAGACTGCCAGACCTGGGAGACCCTTTTGGCCTCAGTAATAACTGTTTCATGTTTTAAAGGTTTGTCTTTCTACTCGGTGCAAATTTGTTTTTTATTATACTTTAAGTTCTGGGGTACATGTGCAGATCGTGCAGGTTTGTTACATAGCTATACACGTGCCATGGTGGTGGTTTGCTGCATCCATCGCCCCGTCACCTACATTAGGTATTTCTCCTAATGCTATCCCTCCCCAATCCCCCCATCCCCTACTATTCCTCCCCTAGCCCCCAACCCCTCAGGCCCTGGTGCGTGATGTTCCCCTCTCTGTCGTGTGTTCTCATTGTTCAACACCCACTTATGAGGGAGAACATGTGGTGTTTGGTTTTCTGTCCTTCTGTCACTTTGCTGAGAATGATGTGGCACATAAACACCATGGAATATTATGCAGCCATAAAAAAGGATGAGTTCATG
>CAUYLG010011282.1:0-15473 GCA_963573385.1 Cacajao melanocephalus | reverse complement strand
TTCTTTTTTTTTTTTTTTTTTTTTTTTTGAGACAGAGTCTCCCTCTGTCACCAGGCTGGAGTGCATGATCTCGGCTCACTGCAACCTCCGCCTCCTGGGTTCAAGTGGTTCCCCTGCCTCAGCCTCCCAAGTAGCTGGGATTACAGGTGCGCACCACCAAGCCCAGCTAATTTTTGTATTTTTAGTACAGAGGGGTTTCACCATGTTGGCCAGGATGGTCTCGATCTCTTGACCTCGTCATCCACCCACCTCAGCCTCCCAAAGTGCTGGGATTACAGGCCTGACCCACTGCGCCCAGCCGAGACGATTCTTAATTGTATACCCCACACTATGATAGAATCTTTGGAAGACACTGTGGTAAATGTGCTGACTGAGGTCCTCTGGGCAAGTCTAAGTCCCAGAGGAAGGTAAGAGCTGCTGCAAATTTATGTAAGTTTTCAGAAGGCTGTCTTAGTGATAGCAAGAGTAACTTATTCAGGGATCCCAGGGTTTATTTCTTTCTAAAGCCCAGACACGTACAGAGATGTCATTAGTGCTGACCAATGAGTGTACAACATGATGTCTTGATATAGATGTACAAAGTGAAATGATTACTACAGCCAAGCAAACTAATCTATTCATCACCTTCTATAGTTATTTTGTGTGCACATTTGTGTGTGTGTTAAGACCACCTAAACTCTGCTGTCTAAGCACATTTTCAGTACAAATACAATATTATTAACTATAGTCTTCATGCTGTCTATTAGATCTCTAGACTTATGCGTTCTCCATAACTGCAAGTTTGTGCCCTTTGACCCCACATCTCCCTTTCTCCACCTCTAGTAACCCCCCCATCTCTCTGCTTCTACATATTTGACCTCCTTTTTAAGATGCCACATATGAGATCATGCAGTATTTTTCTTTTTGTGTTTGCCTTTTTCCACTCAGCATAATGTCCTCTAGTTTCATCTATGTTGTTGTAAATGGCATTAATTGCCTTCCTTTTAAAGACTGAACATATTTATTTTTTATAAATAGATTTTTTAAAATTATGGTATAAATAGAGATATGCCACAGTGGTTTTTATCCATTTATCTGTCAATGGGCACTTAGGTTTTTCCCATATCTTGGCTATTGTGAATAGTACTGCAATGCACGTAGCAGCACAGATCTATCTACAGGGTGCTGATTTCATTTCTCTTGGGTATACACTGAACAGAGGGATTGCTGAGTCCTATGGTAGTTCTATTTCCAAGTGTTTGAGAAACCTCTGTGCTCTTCTCCATAATGGCTGTACCAATTTACATTTCCACTAACAATTGATGGGGTTCCAATTTCTCCACATTCTCACCAACATTTGTTATTTTCTGTTTTTTAAAACCAGCCATCCTAAGGGGTTAAAGATGATATCTCATCATGACTTTAATTTGCCATTCCCTAATCATTAGTGATATTAAGTACCTTTTCATATGTTTGGCCATTTGCATATCTTCTTTGGAGAAATATCTATTCAAGACCTTTGCCCTTTTAAAATCAAGGTTTTGTTGTTGCTGAGTTATATGAGTTTTAAAAATACATTCTGGATATTAATCCCTTATCAGACATACGATTGGTAAATATTTTCTCCTATTTTGTAGGTTTCTTTTTCACTCTGTTGATTGTGTGTTTTGATGCATAGAAGTTGTAAATTTTTTATAGTCCAATTCATCTATTTCCACTTACATTGCCTGTGCCTTTGGTGCTGTATCTGAGAAAACATTGCCAAATCCAATGACATAGAGATTTTCTCCTATGTTTTCTTTAAGAATTGTAGAGTTTAAGGTATTATGTTTAGGTCTTTGATATACTTTTGAGTTAATTTTTTGTATATGGTATAAGGTAAGGGTCCAGTTTCTTTCTTTTGGATATGAATATCCAATTTTCCCAGTACCATTTGTTGAAAAGACTGTTCTTTCCCCATTGAATCATCTTCACACCTTTGTCAAATATCAGTTGACTATGAGGATTCATATATGGATTTTAAAAACAGCTGTATTGAGATAAAATTCATGTGCCATATGTGAAAAGACAAAAATCACAACAAAGTTAGTTTAAAGATATTCATTGGCTTTTATTTGTGATTTTAGAATTGGGCAAGAGCTTATTCTATAAAATGGATTAAGTGTTCCAGTGAGCTGAGCAGAGAAGTTTGCCTTTACAGAGAGTAAAGGGCCGAGGAAAGCAAAAGCAGAGAACAAAAAGCATGTTGGTTATTTCAAAGCTACTTTCCTTGTAAATGTTAAAGCAGAGGAGACTTCCTTCTCATGCCAGCTAAAACTAGTTTGTTTGGGGATTTGGCTATTATTTCTCTCCCTCTCGATTTATTGAAAGATCAGATAAACAACTTAGTTTTGGCTCAGTTCAAACTACATATTTTTTTCTCTGTCTATCACCCAGGTTGAGGTACAGTAGTGCAGTGGTGCCATCACAGCTCACTGTAACAATTATTAAATCAAGATTAGCCTAAAGCTGCCTCCTTACATATTTTAAGTTCACTCTGAAAGTTTCTCTACATTGTGAACTATAACCTAAATGGAACTGTAAAGAGACTATATAGCCTACTCTTGTGCCAATTACCAAGTTTTGGGCAATCAGAGGTGGCCAACTTTTCAAACTGTTCAAATAAGGCAGATGCCAGCCTGTAACCAATTGAGCTGTTTCTGTCTCTCACTTCTGTTTTCTGTCAGCCATTTTCCTTTTTCTGTCCATAAATCTCCTTCCACTATGTGGCTGCACTGGAGTCTCTGAGCCTACTCTGACTCGGAAGGCTGCCTAATTCACAAATCAAATTGTTCTTTGTTCAGGTAACTTTTTAAAATTGAATTAGGCTAAAGTTTTTTATTTAACACCTGAACTCCTAGGCTCAAATGATTCTCCTGCCTCATGTTCCTGAGTTGTTGGGGTTGCAGGCATGAGCCACTGCAACCAGCCAAATTTTATTTAACACATATAATTTACCCATTTAAAGTATACAATTCAACGAGTTTTTAGTATATTCATAGACTTATGCATTAATTTCCACAATCAATTTTAGAAAATTTTTATCATCCGAAAAAGAAACCCCATACCCCTTAGCTGTAAACTTCCCACTGCCTACAACATCCTCTACCAGCCTTAGGCAAGCATAAATATACTTTCTGTTCCTATAGATTTATCCATCTTGGACATTTCATAGAAATGGAATCATACAATATGTGGCCCTTTGTGACTGCCTTCTTTCACTTACTATAATATTTTCAAGATTCACCCACACTGGAGCGTGTATTAGTACTTTATTCCCTTTTTTAGCTGAATAATATTCCATAATATGGATATATCACCTTTTGTTTTTCCATTCTTCTGCTGATGGACATTTGGTGTGCTTTCACCTTTTGGCTATTGTGAATAACATTGCTATAAATGTTACCGTATACTGTATAAGTTTTTGTGTGGACAAATATTCTCATGATTTTTGGGGTATACAGTGAAATTCCTGGGTCATATAGGAACTATGCTTCTCATGCAGATTTTGAAGATGAGAAGAGAACTTGTTTCTAGGAGAAGGAAGAATAGTTTACTAGTAAAGTATGGTGAAGAAGAAAGAAAAATTTGGGTTTCAGAAGGTCAGAAATGACTGAAATTAAGTAGAGCCAGAAATTATTAGTTGACAAACTATTTTAAAGTTCACATCCGGCAGTACTAGTTTATCAGGTTCACATTCCTTGGAGATAGTGTCAACAAAGGGACTAGGCTAGAGTTGATAAAATAGGAGAATTTCAGTAACAAAGGAAATAACCGATTTGGAATATCTCATAATAAAAATAAGGGAAGAAAGTGAAAAAGAATTGGTTAGTAGCAGTCTTTTGATTTCCTTTAGAGTCAATGATTGTAAACTCTCCAATCTTGAAGGTTTTACAGTCAGAAGAAACAATAATTTAGAGTGGGTAAGTGTGGTGGTTCATGCTGTAATCCTAGCACTTTGGGAGGCTGAGGTGGGTGGATTGATTGAGCTCAGGAGTTCGAGACCAGCCAAACTACATATTTTGTAGATATAGAGAAACCCCATCTCTACAAAAAATACAAAAAACTAGCCAGGTGTGGTGGCACACCCATAGTCCCAGCTACTTGAGGGGCTGAGGTGGGAGGATCACTTAAGCCTAGGAGGTTGAGGCTGCAGTGAGCCAAGATTGTGCCACTGCACTGGACAAAGTGAGATCCTGTCTCTAAAAAAAGAAAAAAAGAAAAAGAAAAAAAAAAGAATTTAGATTGATTCACAAATTCAAATGCCCATGGGATCAGGAAAGTAATGCAAATTAGTGAGTCAGTCTTGACCACAAAAGAGTAGGGAGTGGTGGGCTATGTGGTGGTCTGGAGATACATGCTTATCTAAAGCTATTGAAATTCAGACATTTTAAAAATACGCTGACAGCCAACCAAAACATGTATGCCGGTGAACCCAGACTTCAGTAACTAGTTGTAATCCCTAAAATAAAGAAATGGGGAAGGGAGGGATATGGTACAATTAGGGATGTTTTCCCTTTCTAAGCCAGGCCATTCTTTGAATTTTATAAATATAATAAGATATTTATAAATATAATAAGATATTTCAAGATATTAAGAGGGAAGAACCAAAGGGGTCACTGTTCCCAGTGTGTGGCCAATAGGATGTGATCCTTAGTAACATGCCACTTTTGGGTTAGGCCTTTCAAAGGAAGAATGTTTTCTCCCTTTCTTTCCCTTCTCTCCGGCTCACCAGACACAATGGTGAGCTATTTTGGACCATGCAGACAAGAGTAACAGCCTAGGGATGTCAGAGCAAAAAAACCAGAAAGGGCCTCAACTTTGTAGTGTAGACCAGCCATACCCATGCAGGCATTTATTTTAGAGAGAAATAAAATTCTAACTTTTCAAAGCAACTGCTATTTTGGGTCTAGCAAATGCAGTTAATCCTATATCTTAAGTAGAATATAACCACACTGCTAATTTCATTTATTATATTAGTTAAGGTTCAGTTTCAGAGAACAGATTTAGGAAGATTATGACAAGGAATTAAATGGTTTGTAGGAATGTTGTGAAGAGCAGATGCTAGAGTGAGCTTTCGGAAATGACTTTGAAAACCACACAGCAAAATGGTGTCACCATGGCAGCTGCTATGTCTTCCACGTCAGAAAGCCACTGCTACAGAAAAATGCAGGCCACGACAAACAGGAAACTGTCATTACTGCTGCAGGCTCTAGAACCACAGCCTCTGCTATGATCTCTCCAGTACCATGGTGCCTTGTGCCTGTGCATGACATCCACAAAACTAATCACTGTACTAGAACTTCTGCTAATTTAGCTGGAGAGAAATTAGTCACTTCCAACTGGGCCTGCCAGTAGAAGCAGCAGAAGCTCTGCCTCTGCTGTTTTTCTGCCTTCCAAAAACTTGCATGAATGCATCTGATTGGCTAAATCTAAATCTCCTTTAAAATCCTGTTTGCTAGGGAATCTGGGAAATGTAGTTTTCAGCTTTCCAGGCTCTGCAGTTCAATAAGGCACACTAGAAACACAGTACAGTGAAACTAATCTACCATATGTACGCAGCATCACCTCGTAAAAAAAGAATGGTGCCTGCCAGAACTTCTGAGATACACCAAGACTGTATTCAAAGGAAAACTCATACCCTTATGTGCTCTAATTAGTAACCAGAAAGAGAAAATAAATGAACTAAACATTTAACTCAAGGGGCAGGAAAAAGAACAACAAACTGAACCTAAAAAATAGGGACAGATAAATTATTTTTAGATAAAAGCTTAAAGTACTTTTAAAGCAGAATAATTAGTAAATTAAAAGCTTGTTAAAACACAACAAAATAACAAAAGTCTCAGAGGACTAATCTAGAAAAAAATGAAAACATACGTAACATTCAGAGTGGTAAAAAGGATAACCTGTATACACAGAGGGGAAAGTTGTAGACATTTCAGTATTTAAAATAGTATAATGAACTTGTATGTACCCATCAGTCAACTTCAACAGTTATCAACACATTGCCATTCTTTTTATTTATTCCTTCCTCCTTTCTCCCTCCCTCTTTCCCCAGGTCTCCCCAACTTATTTTTCCCTTGGAGCATTTTAAGGAAATTAATACAACATAGCATTTTACTCATACATGCTTGACTATATATCACAAACAAATTAGGACTTTAAAAATTTGAAACTTATCCAAAATAAATATTATTGCACTGAACAAAAGTAATAGTAATTTCTTTATATCATCTAATACCTAGTCTGTGTTAAACTTTACCTAAAGGTCTCAAACTCTTTTAACAACTGTTTTGTTCAAATCCGTGTGCAAACAAGGTCTACACACTGCAGTTGGTTAATTTGTTGTTCAGTCTTCAAGTCTAGAATAATTATCCTGCCCTTTTTTCCCATATGCCATTTTTTTGTTAAAGATACATAGTCATATGTACACTAAATTTTCTACATTCTCAATTTGACTGATTGCATCTTCATAAAAAAGATAATTTTTAAAAGGGGAGCTGGGTCTGGGGTCTCATGCCTGTAATCCCAGCACTTTGGGAAGCTGGGGTGGAAAGATTGCTTGAACCCAGGAGTTATAGACCAGCCTGGGCAACATAGTGAGACCTCATCTCTATTTAAAAAAAAAAAAGGATAGAGAGAAAATATTAGATATAATTCTATGATAATACATGTAAGTACCTTGGGAAAATGAGGGATTTTCTAAAAAAATAAAAAGTTCCAAAATTTACTTAGAAACAGGTGGAAATTATGAATGAATCCCAAAAAGACACTGGAAAAAAGTTAAGGAATTACCAAAAAAAGTTCCCATACCTAGAAGGTTTTTATAAGTAAGTGCTTTCAAATACTCAAGGAGCAAATAATTTGTTTTTATTTTTAAGATCTTTAAGAGCATGGAGAGAATATAAAAATCTTCCCAATTCATTTTATGAGATTATCCAGAAAATGATTCAAAAGTTTCAGAAAAACAGCATAAAGATGAAAACCAGACACCAATATCTTATGAATGAATATATATATATTCATATATATATATATATTCATATATATATATATGGAAAAGAGAATAATATAATATATGGAAAAGAGAATAATAGCAAACTATTAAAAGAACTATGCACTATGAGCAAATATGTTTTATCCTAATGATTTAGAGATGATTCAGTATTAGGAAAATTTATTAAATAATTTAACACATCAAAACCATAAGAATATCAAAATAGATGCTAAAATGTCATTTAATAGAATTGAACATTCATTTCTCATAAACACAACTTTGGTAGACTAGGCATGAAAACATAATAACAAATTTCGATCTTAAATGAAAAGTCAATACCATACTTAATCTTAAATTAATTTCAATCTTAAATGAAAAGTCAATACCATACTACTCTCAGCTTATGACCACCACTGTTATTTAACATTTTTCTTGGAGGGATAGCAATTATAAAGCAAGAAAAAGAAACTGTGTAAGCTTGAGAAAAATATAAAATTATTATGTTTATAGATAATACATTCATCTCCTTGAAAAATCATAAGAGAATCAACCAAGAACCATTTAGAACTAAGAAAAAAGTTCAGTCGTTTTCCTGTTTATCATTAATCTCAGAAAATGTAATAGAAAAACCTCTCATCCACAGTAGCAAAAAAAAAAAAATACAATACATAGGAACAAATATAGCAAGAGATGTATATAGTCCCAAATGAAGAACACTGCAAAACATTATGAAGGTTTTAAAAAGACAGTCACCAGGCGCAATTAAAAAATTAGCTGGGCATGATTGTGCACTCCTGTAGTCCCACCTACATGGGAGGCTGAGGCAGGAGGATCACTTGAGCCCAGGAGGTCGAGACTGCAGTGAGCTGTATTTGTGCCACTTCACTCTAGCCTGGGTTACAGAGAGACCCTGTCTCAATAAACAAACAAACAATCAATACATGGAGATGTATTCATGTTCCTGTATCAGAAAATGATGTGGTAAAGATGCAACTTCTCCCTCAAAAAAATCTATCAGTTTTAGCAGAAGGTTAAAGGACACAGACATTAACAGAGGAAATGGAATCCAAGCAAATTGAGCAGCAATTCATTTTTTGTTTGTTTGCTTTTGCCATCATGGTTTAAAACTTTTACAGTAAATAATTTTAGATGGAGCATGTGCTATATTATTCTGGCCTTCCCTTTTGTTTTATACCCCATGGCTCCACACATTTAGGATACCCATGTGACTGCTGATGTAATGCCATTCCTGCTCAATCAAATCCAAGCATGGTATTTTCTAGATAATAACAACATGATGCTTTACTTTTTCTGAAAGAATAAATAATAGAGACTAGTCAGGGCTGGCTGCAGATTTTCAGTGCCCAATACAAAATGAAATTGTAGAGCCCCCTGGTACAAAAAGAGAGAAAGTGCTGTTACAGTTCTTAAAATACAAAACCCATTTCTTTCTTTTCTTCAATAGTGTCTTTCCCAACTAGTCATTCATGATGTTTTAAATTTGCTATTTAATGTTGTTCTAGGTAAAGAAAATTGGAATTTTAAATTATTAGTATGGAATTTTCTGTTCATCTATTTTATTTTATTTTGTGATTTTATTTTATTTTGTTTAAGACAGAGTCTCACTTTGTAGCCCAGGCTGGAGTGCAGTGGCATGATCTCAGCTGACTGCAACCTCTGCCTCCTGGGTTCAAGTGATTCTAGTGCCTCAGCCTCCCAAGTAGCTGGAATTACAGGTGCCTGCCACCATGCCTGGCTAATTTATTTTTTCTTTTGTATTTTTAGTAGAGACAGGGTTTCACCATGTTGGCCAGGCTGGTCTCAAACTCCTGACCTCAAGTGACCCCCCCACCTCTGCCTCCCCTAGTCCTGGGATTACAGGCGTGAGCCATGGCACCCAGCCTTCTGTTCATCTTTATATTATGCAATGCCAATTTTAAATGCAAATATGGTAGCATTTTACTCATATGTGGAATCACCGAGAATATACAATTTGTGTTTTGTAGCTTGCACATGCATGTTTTTACTGTTAGACAACAGTGGAAATGCTGCATAAAACATTCAACTCTTTTTATTTCAACTCTTTATATCACTTCATGCACATTCTACCAACACATTCTACCCTCAGCTTACTGATGAGGAAAGAAGGACTGAAAGGACATAGAACATGGGTTGCCCTTTCTGTTTCCTTTGATGTCATCATTTTTAGTATAAGTGATCAGCTAATACAGGAAAATAACATCAGTAAGAAAGTATGTGATGGTGTTTTTTAGTTATTTGCATTATTAGAATGCCTTCTTTCTGCATTTGAAGAATGAAAAGCATTACCTTTTGCAACACATCTACTTTGTACTTTGAGTCTTACCGAACTTTTACGCATCATGGTCCCACCAGAATTCTGTGCTCATGGGGAATTGTGACTGTTGTATACAAATGGGACAGCAAGGAATGATGGGCACATGCATATGTATATCTTTTCTGTTCACATGCATGTGCCTTTGTCCCACTGGACTTCACTTATAAAACAAAGTTGAAAAATAAATTTATTAAGAATTTCGAGGCTGGGCATAGTGGCTCATACTTGCAACCTCAGCACTTTAGGTGGCCATGGCTGGAGAATTGCTTGAAGCCACGAGTTTGAGGCTGCAGTGAGCTATGATTGTGCCATCGCACTATAGCTTAGGTGAATGAGACAGACCCTGTCTCTAAAAATTAAAAAAAAAATTTAATAAAAATAAAAGACAGTGACAGCAGAGCACTGTCTTGAAAAATAAAAAAAAATTAATAAAATAAAAAATGACAGCAGAGCACTATCTTGAAAAATTAAAAAAAATTAATAAAAAGACAGTGACAGCTGAGCACTGTCTTGAAAACCACATATGGGGCCCTATGAGCCCTGTGCCCTGTTAGACTGCACAGGTGACATGCCCACAAAGCAGGATCTGAAACTAGTTCAACATTTTTAGAAAGGAAGAGCAATGAGAGAAGGGACTTGGTTTACGTAATTTTAAATAATACTATTTAGTAAAGAATTTGGTTCTACTCAAGTCAGGCCTGGCCTTTGCCCTTGGCTTCTAGCAAGTAGTCTGTGACAAAAGTGTCTTTGTTTAGGGTGCAAACTGACCACTCCTAATTTTAGGGTGGGCCTGGCCATGTCAGAAAGATCAACCATGTGATTTAGGTTGGAGGCCTTGGTCATCTGGTACCAGTCCACCTTGAGACTGAGTTTGACCACATGGGCAATCAATCAATCAATCTTGCCTGCATAACAAAAAACCAATAAAAACTCTAGACACTGAAATTTGGATGATCTTTCCCAGTTGGCAGTACTCCATGGGTATTGTCACACATTGATGCCAGGAGGGTAGTGTGTCCTGACTCCTCGGGAAAGATAATGGAAATTTTGCATTTGTAACACTCACAGACTGTGCCCTGTGTCTCTCTTCTATTGTCTAATTTTAATCTGTATTCTTTCTGTGTAATAAACTATAACTGTGACTACAATAGCCTCCAGGGAGTTCTGTGAATCACTCTAGAGAATTATTAAATCTAAGGGTCATTTTGCAAACCCCTCAAACTTGCAGTCAAAGGTGTCAGAGGTGAGGGTAGTCTTGGAAACTATGCCATTAAACTGCAGTTTGGCTGACGCCAGGTAAATGCTACAGAGCAAAACTAATGAAAATGGTACACTGTTGGTGACAGAGTAAATGAATGAATAGCATAATGCAGAAAATGTAGAAACATTCAACTCTATATAAAAAATTAGTATATGACAAAATAGCATTTATTTTATTTTTTAATTTTTTTTTACAAGAATAAGTTCTTTAGCAGTGATTTCTGAGATTTTGGTGCACCCATTATCTGAGCATTGTATATTGTGCCCAATGTGTAGTCTTTTATCCCTTACCCTCCTTCCCTGCTTTCCCCCAAGTCCTGAAAGTCCATTGTGTCATTCTTATGCCTTTGCATCCTCATAGCTTAGCTCCCACTTACGAGTGAGAACATAGGATGTTTGGTTTTTCATTCCTGAGTTACTTCATGTAGAATAATGGTCTCCATTTCCAACCAGGTTGCTGAAATGCCATTATTTTCTCCTTTTCATAGCTGAGTAGTATTCCATGGTGTGTGTGTGTGTGTGTGTGTGTGTGTGTGTGTGTGTGTGTGTGTCATATTTTCTTTATCTGTTCATTGATTGATGCGCATTTGGGCTGGTTCCATATTTTTGCAATTGTGACAAAGTAGCATTTTAAACCAATGAGGACAGGAAGGGACTTTCAATAAATGATGCTGTAACAATTGGCTTGCCATTTAGAAAAGTTTTCTGCTTTAGAACACAGAAGTCCACATAGATAAAATATAGAATAAAAATATAGAAAATAAAAATCTAGAAAGGACATCATCTGTGTAAAGAAGTTACTTCTATGCTTAATGGCAAAATTTTTTTAAAAATTGAGAGATTTGGAGACAATCCAAGATGGCCAAATAGGAACAGCTCTGGAGTGTAGTTCCCAGCGAGAACACAGAGGATCTTGTAGAGTGATCACCACATTTCCAAACGAGTTTTTACTGCCCACAGACCAGGAGATTCCAGGCGGAAAAGTGCCGTGAGTCTCCATCAGAGCTGTTTCAGCTGGCACAGCAGGTCTCTGCACAAAAACTCCGCAAATCTGGGGGGCCATTTCAACAGGCGCCTGGAATGCCCAGGAGACAGAGTCACCCATTCAACTGAAAAAAAGGGGGCTGAAACAGGGAGCCAGGTGATCTGGCTTGGCGGGCTCCCCCCGCCCCCGCCCCAACAAAGACCAGAAATCTGAAACGCTCTGGATTGAGAGTTTCACAGCAAGCACAGCTGGACCCAGGATGGTCCAGCTTTGTTGGGGGAAGAGCATCCACCATTACCGAGGCAGCCCACCACTACCGAGGCAGTCTGCCATTACAGAGGCAGTCCACTATTACTGAGGCGGACCACCATTACCGAGGCAGTTCTAACTATACCAACATTCAAGTGCAGGAAATACAGAGAATATCACCAAGATACTCCTCGAGAAGAGCAACCCCAAGACACATAATCATCAGATTCACCAAGGTTGAAATGAAGGAAAAAATATTAAGGGCAGCCAGAGAGAAAAGTCAGGTTACCCACAAAGGGAACCTCATCAGACTCACAGCAGATCTCTTGGCAGAAACCTTACAAGCCAGAATAGAGTGGGGGCCAATATTCAACATCCTTAAAGAAAAGAATTTTCAACCTAGAATTTCATATCCAGCCAAACTAAGCTTAATAAGTGAAGGAGAAATAAAATCCTTTATGAACAAGCCATTGCTCATAGATTTCATCACCACCAGGCCTGCTTTACAAGAGCTCCTGAAAGAAGCACTAAACATAGAAAGGAACAACCAGTACCAGCCACTCCAAAGAACATACCAAATGGTAAAGAGCATTGACAAAAGGAAAAAACTGTGTCAACTAATGGGCAAAACAACCAGCAAGCATCAAAATGGCAGGATCAAATTTACACATAACAATATTAAATGTAAATGGGCTAAATGCCCCAATCAAAAGACACAGACTGGCAAATTGGATAAAAAGTCAAAAACCACTGGTGTGCTGTATTCAGGAAACCCATCTCACATGCAAGGATACACATAGACTCAAAATAAAGGGATGGAGGAAGATTTACCAAGCAAATGGAGAACAAAAAAAAGGCAGGAGTTGCAATCCTGGTCTCTGATAAAATAGACTTTAAATCAACAAAGATCAAAAGAGACAAAGAATAGCATTACATAATGGTAAAAGGATCAATGCAACAAGAAGAGCTAACAATCCTAAGTATATACGCACCCAATGCAGGAACACCCAGATACATAAAGCAAGTTCTTAATGACCTACAAAGAGACTTAAGACTCCCACACAATAATAGTGGGAGACTTTTACACTCCACTGTCAATATGAGACAGATCAACGAGACAGAAAATTAACAAGGATATCCAGGACTTGAACTCAGATCTGGACCAAGTAAACCTAACAGACATTTACAGAACTCTCCACCCCAACTGCACAAAATATACATTCTTCTCAGAACCACGTTACACCTTCTCTAAAATTGACCACATAATTGGAAGTAAGTCACTTCTCAGCAAATGCAAAAGAACGGAAATCATAACAAACAGTCTCTCACACCACAGTGCAATCAAATTAGAACTCAGGATTAAGAAGCTAACTCAGAACCGCACAACTTCATGGAAACTGAACAACTGGCTCTTGAATATTGACTGGATAAACAATGAAATGAAGGCAGAAATAAAGATGTTCTTCAAAACCAACAAGAATGAAGACACAATGTACCAGAATCTCTGGGACACAGTTAAAGCAGTGCCTAGAGGAAAAGATATGGCAATGAATGCCTACATGAGAAGCAAGGAAAGATCTAAAATTGACACCCTATCATCAAAATAGAAAGAGCTAGAGGAGCAAGATCAAAAAAACTCAAAAGCTAGCAGAAGACAAGAAATAACTAATATCAGAGCAGAATTGAAGGAGATAGAGACACAAAGAACCCTTCAAACAATCAATAAATCCAGGAGCTGGTTGTTTTGAAAAGATCAACAAAATAGACCACTAGCCAGATTAATAAAAAAGAAAAGAGAGAAGAATCAAATCGAAGCAATATAAAATGATAAAGGGGATATCACAACAGATTCCACAGAAATACAAATTACCATCAGAGATTACTACAAACAACTCTATGCACATAAACCAGTAAACCTGGAAGAAATGGATAAATTCCTGGACTTTTGCACCTTCCCAAGCCTAAACCAGGAAGAAGTTGAAACCCTGAATAGACCAATAACAAGGGCTGAAGTTGAGGCAGCAATTAATAGCCTACCCACCAAAAAAAGCCCAGGTCCAGATGGCTTCACAGCTGAATTCTACCAGATATACAAAGAGGAGTTGGTACCACTCCTTCTGAAACTATTCCAAACAATCCAAAAAGAGGGAATCCTTCTCAGATCATTTTATGAGACAAACATCATCCTGATACCAATATGCGGCAGAGACCCAACAAGAAAAGAAAACTTCAAGCCAACATCCATGATGAACATAGATGCAAAAATCTTCAATAAAATACTGGCAAACCGATTGCAACAGCACATCAAAAAGCTTATCCTTCACGATCACATAGGCTTCATCCCAGGGATGCAAGGCTGGTTCAACATACACAAGTCTATAAACGTAATTCACCTCATAAACAGAACCAAAGACAAAAACCACAGGATTATCTCAATGGATGCAGAGAAGGCCTTCGACAAAATTCAACAGCCCTTTATGCTAAAAACTCTCAATAAACTAGGTATTGACGGAACATATCTCAAAATAATAAAAGCTATTTATGACAAACCCACAGCCAATATCATACTGAATGGGCAAAAACTGGAAGCATTCCCTTTGAAATCTGGCACTAGACAATGTTGCCCTCTCTCACCACTCCTATTCAATATAGTATTGGAAGTTCTAGCCAGAACAGTCAGGCAAGAAAAAGAAATAAAGGGTATTCAAATAGGAAAGGAGGAAGTCAAATTGTCTCTATTTGCAGACATGATTGTATATTTAGAAGACCCCATCATCTCAGCCCAAAATCTCCTGAAACTGATAAGCAACTTCAGCAAAGTCTCAGGATACAAAATCAATGTGCAGAAATCACAAGCATTCCTATACTCCAATAACAGACTTAAAGAGAGCCAAATCAAGAACGAACTGCCATTCACAATTGCTACAAAGAGAATGAAATTCCTAGAAAAACAACTAACAAAGGACATAAAGGACCTCTTCAAGGAGAACTACAAACCACTGTTCAAGGAAATAAGAGAGGACACAAACAGATGGAAAAACATTCCATGGTCATGGTTAGGAAGAACCAAATTGTGAAAATGGCCATACTGCCCAAAGGAATTTATAGATTCAGTGCTATCCCCATCAAGCCACCTATGACCCTCTTCACAGAACTGGAAAGAATCACCTTAAGCTTCATATGGAACCAAAAGAGAGCCAGCATAGCCAAGTCAATTCTAAGCAAAAAGAACAAAGCTGGAGGCATCACGCTACCTGATTTCAAACTATACTACAAGGCTACAGTAATCAAAACAGCATAGTCCTGGTACCAAAACAGAGATATAGACCAATGGAACAGAACAGAGGCCCTGAAGGCAATGCCACTCATCTACAACCATCGAATCTTTGACATACCTGACAAAAACAAGCAATGGGGAAAGGATTCCCTGTTTTATAAATGGTGTTGGGAAAACTGGCTACCAATGTGCAGAAAGAAGAAACTGGACCCCTTCCTGACACCTTACACTAAAATTAACTCCAGATGGATTAAAGACTTAAACATAAGACCTAACACCATAAAAACCCTAGAAGAAAACCTAGGCAAAACCATTCAGGACATAGGCATAG
>CAUYLG010011281.1:0-14175 GCA_963573385.1 Cacajao melanocephalus | reverse complement strand
CCCGGTGATGAAGTTTTTTCTGTTTCTTAGTTTTCCTTTGGAGGACGCCCCTTCCCCACAGAGCTGGACCTTCCCGGTTCAGCTGTGCTTACTGTGAAACTCTCAGTCCTCAGCGCTTCCAATTGCTGTTCTCCTTGTGGGGGTGGGACCAGCCGAGCTGGACTCAAAGGGCACCCCGTCCCGTATACTCCGTGCCAAGAAGCGCCGTGCCAGGGCGCCGGCAAAACAGCTGCGCCGGCCAAAAAAGTCGCGCTGGCGACCCGTGTGGCTCCTCCGCTGGGAATCTCCCAGTCTGTGGGCAACAAAAATTCGTCTGAAAGTGCGGCGTCCACTCGCTCTCTGCGCTTTCACTGGGACCTTCAATCCTGAGCTGTTGTTAATCGGCTATCTTGGATCTCTCTCCCAATAGTACAATACTTTCTTAGCACTTAGAATATTTAAATATCTATTGAGACAACTCTTTTATATGTATCCAGACATTTTATTTTTATTTATTTATTTATTTATTTATTTTGGGACAGGGTCTTGCTCTATTGCTCATGCCAGAGCACAGTAACATAC
The DNA here is from genome assembly GCA_963573385.1 of Cacajao melanocephalus. Taxonomy (NCBI): domain Eukaryota; kingdom Metazoa; phylum Chordata; class Mammalia; order Primates; family Pitheciidae; genus Cacajao; species Cacajao melanocephalus. Next base: position 13,614 of record CAUYLG010011281.1, on the reverse strand, counting down.
TCCAAGGACCTCAAGACTAGCTAATGCCCAGTACATCTGGCTCTAGCCAAACTGGCATGAGTCCTATAGATATTTCTTCACAAGAGACTTACATAAAATAATGTATGTTCCCCTGAGGAATTTGGTTCCTATTTTATTTTTGTTTTAGAGACAGAGCCTCATTCTGTTGCTCAGCCTAGAGTGCAGTGGTGCAATCATGGCTTGCTGCAGCCCTGACCTCATGGCTCAAGTGATCCTCCCACCTCAGCCTCAAAATTAACTGGGACTACAGGCACAGGCTACCACACTCAGCTAATTTTTCTATTTTTTCATAGAGATGGGGTCTTGCTATGTTGGCCAGTCTGGTCTTGAACTCTTAGGCCCAAGGGAATCCACCTGTCTTGGCCTCCCGAAGTGCTGGCATTACAGGCATGAGTCACTGTGCCTGGCCCAGGTATAATTTTTATCATGGATTACTCTTGTGCATATATATAAAGAAACTTCATCATAATCAGTATCTTAATTTTCTGAATCACTTTTCAAATCAGAATTGTTGATACCCATGATTTTCTACACTAAGTTGTCCTCTGTGCTATCCACAGAATTGGTGAAATGGCATTTTTAAAGAGAGAGCCCCACTATGGTTTCTATGTTTTCTTCCAGGGCACTGACACCCATTCTGTAAGTTTTGATGCTGACACTAATGATTGTACCAGAAAGTATCAATGGAAGGTTTTTGACAACTACAAAGGCTCATATTTCTTCCTCAAATGGTCTTTAAAGGATTTGTTGACTGCAGTGTGAAGGAAGATGCTGTTGTCCAGTTATGACACCAAAAGTAACAATCATATTAGCACACTTTCTAGCAAGCTTATCTTTAGCTGTTAATATACAAGTCCATGAAATTCATCAAGAACTAATATACTGGATGGATTATGTGGGCTTCATGGAGAACTATTCCAGGTGATATTTAATCATTTCCATTTCTTTCTCACCTTTCCTGTGCTCTGGGAGAATTGCTTTTTGGCCCAGGGGAAATCTTTCTTACTATGAGAGTTTCTGTGAGTGAAACTCCTATGTTTGTGATTTTGCTTTTCTCCTAAAGACTAAGATTTTGCTCCAGCAATGTACTCAACTCAATTAATATGATAAAATATAAATAGCCATGATTACATGTGTGCATATAGAGACAAAAATTACTATGTTGTAATTGCCAATAGCAGTTGAAAGATACCTCCTAACTTTAGAGAATTTAAAAATTATATCTTTAGACTTCTACTTTTAAGGACATGAAATAGACATAATTTCCCCTATTTGTCCTGCTAAGTACAACTAAAACCTCTCGATATTATAAAGCAAACAGAGCTAACATACCTTAAAAGAATATCTAACAGAATTTATCTAATCAGAACGGCAACAATAAAAGAAGACACCTTGGATCATCAGGAAGAAAGATCATGGTAGGTAAAAATACGGGAAAATACAATAGGCTTTCCTTCTCTTCTTGAATTTCTGAATTGTGGTTCATGGTTAAAACAAGAATTATAACACTGTCTAATGTGATTCTAACTGTATGTAAGGAAATACTCAAGATAATTATATAAACAGGGAGAGTAAAGGGATCTAAATGGAGATAAAGTTTCTACATTTCACTCTGAACTGGTAAAATGGTGATACCTGTGTTGTTATGTAGATATAATGTAGTACCTATAATACCCACTAAAAAGGCCATACCAAAATAAAAATACATTTGAATGGCCAGGCATGGTGGCTCATGCCTGCAATCCCAGCACTTTGGGAAAACAAATCAAGAGGATTGTTTGAGGCCATGAATTTGAGACCAGCCTGGGCAACACAGAGAGAGCATATCTTTACAAAAATGAAATAAAATAAATTAGCCAGGTGTAGTGGTGTGCACTTGTAGTCCTAGCTACTTGGGAGGCAAAGGCAGGAGGATTATTGAGCCTAGGAGGTTTAGGCAGCAGTAAGCTATGATCATGCCACTATACTACAGTTTGGGCAACAGAGCAAGACCCTGTCTCTTAAATTTTTCTTTTTTAATACAGTCTATTCTGGATATGGTGGCTCATGCTGGTAATCCCAGCACTTTGGCAGGCCAAGGCAGGAGGATCACTTGAGGCCAGGAGCTCGAGACCAGCTTGACTAACATGGCAAACATCTGTCTCTACTAAAAATATAAAAATTAGCTGGGCATCCTGGCACACACCTGTGATCCCAGCTACTTGGTAGGCTGAGGCATGAGAATCACTTGAACCTGGAAGGCAGAGGTTGCAGTGAGCCAAGACTGCAACACTATACTTCAACCTGGATGACAGAGTGAGACCCTATCTTAAAAAAAAAAAAATTCTAAAGCTCTTTAGAAAAATCAAAGTGGAATCTAAAAACATGTTCAAGTAATCCACAGAAAGGCAAGAAAATGAAAACAGAAAGAACAAACATAAACAAAATGTAAAATGAGAGACTTATGCTCTAACATATCAATAGCCATATTAAATATACATGGTCTAAACATGCCAATTAAAAGACAGAGGTTAGCAGAATGGGTTAAAAACATGATCCAACTATATGCTGCCTACAAGAAGATGAAAATATAATAATATAGGTATAAAGAGAAGTGATATAAAAATATGTATCACCCAAAAGAAAGCATGCATGGTTATGTTAAGATGAGATAAAGTACACTTTAGCACACAGAACACTACCAAAGATAGAAAGAGACATTATCTAATGTTAAAAGGGTCAATCCACTAAAAAGATAAAGCAATCTTAAACAAACGTATGCCAAACAATGGAACTGCAAAATGCATAAAACAAAAGCTGGTAGAACTGAAAGGAAAAATACACAAATCTTCAAATATAACTATAAACCTCTCTCAGCAATTAATGAAACAATGAGACAGAAAATCCACAAGGATGTAGAAGAATTCAACAATACCATTAACCAACAAGATCTAATAAAAGTTTATATAAAATTTTATAAACTATTTCATCAAAGAACAGCAGAATACACTTTATTTTCAAGTGCCCATGGAAGACACACACCAAGCTGGACCGTGTTCTGGGCCCTGAAACAAACCTCAACAAATTAACAACAACAAAAAAATTGAAATCAAATGAAGTTTGTTTTCTCAAGCACAATAGAGTTCAACTAGAAATCAATAACAGAACAATAACAACTAGATCTTCAAACACTTCTCAACCAAACAACACATTGCTAAATAATCCATGGGGCAGGCAGGGCATGGTGGCTCATGCCTGTAATACCAGCACTTTGAGATGCCGAAGTAGGTAGATTACAAGGTCAAGAGATCGAAACCATCCTAGCCAACATGGTGAAACCCCGTCTCTACTAAAAATACAAAAATTAGCTGGGTGTGACAGTGTGCTCCTGTACTCCCAGCTACTTGGGAGGCTGAGGCAGGAGAATTGGTTGAACCCTAGAGGCAGAGGTTGTAGTGAACCAAGATCACGTCACTGCATTCCAGCCTGCTGACAGAGTGAGACTCCATCTCAAAAAAAATAAAAATAAATCCATGGAGCAAATAGGAGGTCTTAATGGAAATTTAAAAATACATTTAACTGAAAGAAAATTAAAATGCAACATATCAAAATTTGTGGGACACAGCTAAAGAAGTGCAGAGAGAAAAATGCATAGCACTAAATGTATAGTTTAGAAAAAAATAAAATGTCACAAATAAGTCATTTAAGCTTCTACCTCAAGAACCTAGAATAAGAGAAAAACTGAAAACAAGCAGAAGGGAGGAAATAATAAAAAGCAGAAATCAATGGAAATGAAAACAGAAAAAAGGATAAAAATAATAAACAGAGCTGATTCTTTGAAAAAAATCCATAAAGTTAACAAACTTCTAGTAAGGCTGACAAAGAACAGGTGACAAAACTTTTAAACATAAGAATTAAAATGAGATATTACTACAGACCCTGCAGACATCCAAAGGAGAATAAGGGAATATTATGGACAACTCCATACATATAAAATTGTAAACTTAGATGAAATAGATTGCTTCTGCAGGAAATACACAAGTACCACAACACAAACTACCACAACTCATCCAACAGGGAATAATTTGAATAACCCTGTAACTATTAAAAATTTTAATTAATAATTTAAAAACTCCCAAGGAAAAAAATCTCTATGCACAAATAGTTTCACTGTAGAATTCTATCAAACATTAGAAGAGAAATTAATATCAATTCCACAAGTCTTTTCCAGAAAATAGAAGATAAGGAACCACTATCCAATTCTTTTTATGAAATTAAAATTACCCTGATACCAAAACCAGATGAAAGTAGTGCAAAAAGGAAACTATAAATAAACGTTTCTCATGAGTACAAATGCAAAAATCCTTAGCAAAGTAAGTAGAATTTAGTAATAGCTGAGAAGAATTGTATGCTATAACCAAATATAGTTTATTCTAGAGATTTGAGGCTGGTTCAATATCAGAAAATCAATCAGTGTAATCCATCATATGATTATATCAATTATAGGAAAGATTTGATAAAATTTAATATTTTTCATGATAAAAACTCTCAAAAAGTAGAATAAAGGTGAATGTCTTCAACTTGATAAAAATCATCCAAAAAATTCTATTTAATAAAGAGTAAATGCTTTCCCCTTAAGCTGGGAATAAGCCAACAATGTCTCCGTTTACCACTCTTATTCAACATAGTGCTGACATTTTTAATCAATGCAATATGGCAAAGAAATAGAAAGCACAGAGATCAGAAAGGAAGAAATAAAACTGGCTCTACTTTCAGATGACATGATTACCTACATAGAAAATCTTAAGCGTAGTAACGAGAAAACCTTCCTAGAACTAATGAATGAATCTAGCAAGGCTGAAAGATACAAGGTAAACATATAAAAATCAATTGTATTTCTATATACTATCAATGAACACATAACAAATGAAATTAAAAATACAATACCATTTACAATTGCTAAAAAAAAATAAAACTTTGGTATAAATCTAACAAACATGAATAGGACATTGGTGATAACTACACAATTCTAATGGAAAAAAAAATAACCCTAAATTAATGGAGCAATTTATTGGGTTTACAGATTGAAAGACTTATACATAGTAGAAATATCAATTTAGCCAAAACAGATGCACAGCTTTAATTCCTATCAAAATCCTAGCAATATTTTTTATAGGTTATAGGCAAGATTATTTAAAAATTTATATGGAAAGGCAAAAGAACTAGGATAGCTAAAACAATTTTGAAAAAAGAAAAGGAAAAAATGAGATGAATCAGTCTACCCAATTTCCAATTTCAAGGCTTTCTGTAGTAATAAAGATTGTGGCATTGGTAGAGAAACAGACACATAGATGAGTGGAACAGAATAGCGATCCAGAAGTAGACTCATAAAAATATGCCCAATTGATAAGGTGCAAAAGCAATTTAGTGAAGGAATGATAGCCTTTTCAATAAAAGGTGGTGGAACTATTGGGCATCCATTTGCAGAAAAACTGAACTTCAAATTCCACCTTAAACCTTAAATAAAAATTAACACAAAAAGGATTACCATCTTAAATGCAAAACTATAAGATTTTTAGGGAAAAAAAAAAAACCCAAACCAAAAAACATAATAGTTGGATGCAGTGGCTCACACCTGTAATCTCAGCACTTTGAGAGGCCAAGGCTGGTGGATCACCTAAGGTCAGGAGTTCGAGGTCAGCCTGGCCAACATGGCAAAACCATGTCTCTACTAAAAATGCAAAAATTAGCCAGGTGTGGTGGCAGACACCTGTAATCCCAGCTTCTCAGGAGGCTGAGGCAGGAGAATCACTTAAACCCGGGAAGCAGAGGTTGCAATGAGCTGAGATTGTGCTACTGCACTCCAGCCTGGACAACGGAGCAAGACTCCATCTCAAAAAAACAAAAAACAATAGCAACAAAAAAGGTTCTTAGATTTGATATCATAAGCATGATCCATAAAAGTAAAAAAAAAAAATCAATAAACTGTAAACTGGACTTGATCAAAATGAAAGCTTTTGCATTGCAAATGACCCTGTTATAAGGATGTAAAGAAAACTTACAGGATATGAAAAATATTTGCAAACCATATATCCAACAAAGGATTACTGTCCAGAATATATAAAGAGCTCTCAAAATTCAACATTAAAAAAAATTCAACTGGACATGGGCAAAATACATGAAGATAGGTATTTCATTGAAGAAAATATACAGGTGGCAAATAATCACAGGAAAAATGTTCAACATCATTAGCCATTAGAGAAATAAAACTTTTAACCACTTTACAATACCACTACAAACCTATCGGAATGGCTAATATAAAAAATAACATCAAATGCTGGTGAGAATGCAGTGAAACAATCTCTCATATACTGCTGGTGGGAATTTAAAATAGTGTAGCTACTGTGTAAAACAGTTGGACAGTCTCTTAAAAATAAACCTAATATGCAGTATAACATGATCCTGCAATGCACTCCTGGACATTAATCGTAGGAAAATGAACACTTATGTTCACATAAAACCTTGTATGCAAATATTTGTAACAGCTTTAACTGTAATAGACCCAAACTAGAATCAACGCAGATGTCCTTCAATGGGTGAATAAACAGTGGTATGTTCATATCATAGAATATATCCTTATCATGGACTAAAAAGGAATGAATTATTGATACATACAACAACCAGGAAGAATCTTAGGTGAATTCTGCTCAGTGAAAAAGGCCAGTCCCAAAGTTACATACTGTATGATTCCTCTTATATAACATTATAAGTGGATAAAATTATAGAAGTGGGGAAGAGAGTATAGTGTCATTTCTGTACAGAGATTACAACCTTCACGGAGGTTGCCAGGTATTAAGGAAGGGGTGGGAAGAGAAGGGAACTATGTGTGCCTTTAAAAGGGCAACTCAAGGAACCCTTGTGGTGATGGAAATGCTCTGTATTGTGATTGTCTCAATGTCAATATCCTGGTTGTGAAATTGTTTTCTTGTTATCATTGGGTAAAATGTACTCTGGTAAAGGGTATACACGATTACTTAAAACTATATGTGAATCTATAATTAACTTTTAAAAAGTGTACTGTATATCTTAGAACTGATTAAATACAGTATCTTACTCAAGATCACACAACAAATAAGTGATAGAGCCTGTTGGCACTCAGTTCTGTCTCAACCCCAAGGCTGTGGTACTTCTCAATATGTCTATTGGACATTCCTCAGTTTCTTTCTTTCTCTTTCCTTCCCCATCATTCCTTTTGTTTGCATTCTTTTCTTTTTTTCTCCTTTCCTTTCCTAAACAACTCAGCCCTGAAGCTGTTAGGCAAGACAGTACAAGAGGAGCATCTGAACCCAAGGTAGGGTAGCGCATGGGGCAGGACCTGCTATGCCCAGACACTATATAGGATGTCACAGCCTGAGCAGGGTGAGGAAGGCACTGTATGGGAGCAGTCCCATGGGAAGTACCAGGAGGTGAGTGGGATGAGAAGGCCTCTGTGCAGGGGAAGGAGCAACAGTAGAGCTGGGGTATTGCTTACAATGGGTTGACCAAAAAGTAACCAGAAAGCCAGGTTTTTTACTGTGTAGTGTCACTGTTCAGTGTCACTGGCCTGGAGCATTGACACTGTAATAATACGAGCATATCTAGCTCCCAGAGTGTGTCTTCTAAATATTCTTCTTCACTGAAAGAAACCAAGACTTTTCAGAGAAATGATTGATTTCAGGGCTGGTAGGCTAAGTACAAGATCAGTCCAAAATGTCTTATTTATGCCAGAAATCAAGGAAGTGCTCCAGGAATGAGAGGAGTATGTCAGAAGGACTCAGGAACCAACCAGAAGGGGCTCTTGTTGGCCAAATCTGGGACAGTTTAAGCACTTAAATAAATAATGATAGTAATAGATAATAAACAATTGAATAGAGAAATCATAAGTCCGTTCTGATATAAACTAATGAAGAATAAATTGGAAGTGTGATGAAAAGTAGCAAATTTACTTATTAATTACATAGGGGAAAAGAACTTTAAAGTGAAAGAAAACTGGCAGATACCACTTTAATCAAATGATCAAAGTGAACATCATCAGTAATGGGACAAATTGAAATCGCGTGCCACCCAATAAGGTGCAATAAGAAGAACACAGCATCACTTCTTTGATTTTCCTGCCAAAGAGGCATAACCCAGATCTAATAATGAGGAAACATCAGACAAACCCAAACTGAGGGACATATAAAAGAGTAACTGCCCAGTAATTTTCAAAAGAGTCAGGGATGTGAAAGTCAAGGAGACTAAGGAACTATTCCAGCCTGATGGAGGCTAAGAAGACTTAACAAGTGAACTCAAGCCCATGATTCTGAACAGGAATATTTTTGCTACAAAAGATCATTGGAACTTTTGGCAAAACTTGACTGAGTTTTGGGAATTTGTTCGTGGTAATGTATCTAGTTAATTTCCTGATGTTGTGGTTATGTTCTGATTATGTGGGAAAATGTTACCATTTGTAGGAAATAAATACTAAAGAATTAGGGAGTGATGGGGCATCAGGTCAGTAATTTATTTAGACATAGTAGGAGTGGGGGGGAAGTTTTCTTTCCCACTTTGTACTTTACTTATAGCCTTGTTTGAAGTTGTTTCAGAGTTTTTTCTTTAAAGGAAAAGAAAGAAAAAATGTCACCTGGTTAAACCCCAAGTATCTAAAATTTAGTATATCTCAAACAGAAATGGCCATCATTCCAATTTGCTCCTTTTCTGACTCTCAATTTTGATGAATGGTACTTATATCTAATCACTTGCCAAAGATAACCATGAAAGTCAAGAAAACCAAGGGATGATTCTTAATGTCTCTTTCTCTGTTACTCCCACATCTCAGCTTTATCTACCCTGCCTCAGAAAGATCTCCCAATGTTAATGCATCTTCTTCATTCTCACTGCCACTGCGGTGGCCTCTTTCTTTGTCGCTGATGTCACTAACCAGCCTTTCTCCATCCATTGCTAGCCTCCGTGCTAGCAATTAACTTACTAAAAGTGAATCTTTTCACATTATTATCCTGCTTAGAGACATCATTTGGCTTTCCATGGCATTCAGGATAAAGCCTGGCATTAGTAGCTTCAAAGCCTTCCTTAATCCTAACCAACCTGTAGTCATCTTATTTTGTCTCTCCGGTAAGCAACCAGCTACGCAAACTTCTCAACCTTCCTTAGACATACCTGCCCTTCCTTAACTTTGTGTTTTTACACGTGTTGTCCCTACTGTGTAAAACACCTATGTCACCTTAAAAGCAGGAGACACAAATTGGAAGGCCAACAGACTGAATCTGGGCTCCAGAATATTTTGTATGACCAACACAGAGGTTGCGGAAATGTGCAAGGGGCATCCTTCAGGTGGGGTCTTCCCTCTGCAGCTCACCACGAAGCCCCCAACATTTGGCAACTTCACGCATTCCCCTTTCCTGGAAGGATTTTAGTTGGACTTTTCAATATTCATCTCCACTGAAGCCTTTCATGACTTCCCCCTTGTGAAGGCTCCATTCATGATCCCAAAATAGCGCTTATCACAGTATCCTGAGATCTCTGCTTGCATGCTGCTCAACTCTGACTCTCAGCAGGAACTGTGGCACCAACCTAAATTCTACCAAGAAAAGTACAGACACACACTGGAAAGCACTAGTTAGGGATCCAGAAGTGATTCACTCTTTCCTTGGAATATTTTTGATCTCCAAAGATATCTGGAACAACCATTTTCATATGATCCCAGGTCATACATATTTTAGAGGAATGTTCCAGCAGGGGAAAGTGTTTTTAAAGTTTCTCGTATCTTCTTTGGAAAGGTGGCGATCCTTAATGATTGGCCTGAGCTATGTGTTAATATTTTCCTGATTAAGCTTTTAGGTGGATTGTGAAACAGAATGTGAGCTTCTCTTTCACTTTGGTATGGGTGATTCCATTTCTGTTCCAGGTCTGCAGGCCTTTGGACAGTGAGCGAGCAAATAAAGGAGCATGATCAAGAGATAGATAGATGAATAGGTAGTATTGATACATATAATGTCTATCATATATATATATATATATGGAGAGAAAGAGAGAGAGATACAATTAGACAAACATGTTCGCGGCCCTAATGGATTGACATAATCATATACATATTATATACATAATCTACTTATTTTTTTAATTTAAGGGATTAAATCGTGTGTGAGTGAGTGTGTGTGTGTATATATGTGTGTGTGATTATCCCAATCCAGTAGAGTAGCAAACATATGTCTAGTACAATTTAATAAGCCTTTTTGTCATATAAGTAAACATCAGATTTTGGCCCAAATAAAAATGAACAAAAGGATTTGCACAATTCTACCAATACTGCATAAATATTTATTTTGATGAGTTTTTGGCTACTTTTTTGTTTTTGAGTTTTTGATAAGTTTTTGTTGTTGTTATTTTGATGAGGCTTTGGCTATTTCAGGGCATATTAATTATGTTCTCTCATTACACATTTTTAGAGGATTCTGGAAATTAGGAAGCACAACAAACAGATGAACAGAGATGAAGGCATAACAAAAATACTCACCAGGTGACTTCCCTGAGTGCAGTCATAGGCCCATTTACTCCCATTTGAAATGAGAACTTATAAAATCTTATACAGCAGAGATGGCAAACAGATGCCAGACACATGTGGTTCTCCTAAAGAATGATCCTCTCGGGGGGTGTTCTCCGTGCTTCTGACAGTCCTCTCTGTGTGTCCCCTTCTGGGATCCCTTAGAATAAAGCATGCTCCTCGGATTCTCAGTGCTATGAGAAAGATGAAGGTGGGGGTATAGAGAAAGGGGCATGAGAGGGTATGGGTTTTGCAATAAGGGAATGGCACTAAATTTCTTTCTTTCTTTTTTTTTTTTTTTTTTTTTTGAGACAGAGTCTTGCTCTGTCACCCAAGTTGGAGTGCAGTGGTGTAATATTGGTTCACTGCAACCTCTGCCTCCCAGGTTTAAGCAATTCTTTTGCCTTAGCCTCCTGAGTAGCTGGGACTACAGGCAAGCACCACCACACCCGGCTAATTTTTGTATTTTTAGTAGAGACAGGGTTTTACCATGTTGACCAGGCTGGTCTCAAACTCCTGACCTCGTGATCCACCTGCCTCTACCTCCGAAAGTGCTGGGATTACAGGCATGAGTCACCACACCCAGTTGTAACTCAGATCCTGTGTCTACCTATGGAAAAAGCCATAAACATTTAGGTTAAATTCTGGTGACAGTCAAAGTTAGTAAACTTCAGTTCTTCATTTTACTGCTTTCTGTGATTGGAGGGCACAAAAAATTGTTTCTCAAAATTCTCAAAAAAAGTTTTGAAAATTCATTATATTAGGGAAGATGGTGATAATGCCTAACTGTTTAAAATGGGACAATATAGACATTTTGTTGACAAGTGGGTTTATCAGGTTGACTGTATTGAGCTCAAGCAAATAAAAGAAGCCTTGTCTCTCCATCGTTCCTTAAATTTACTCTGGCAATTTGTGATGTACAAAAAGTCTAGATATCTCTGCCTACAAGCACATAGGACTCCTTTAACTTGAGCACATGGGCATAAATAGCATGTCACTGACCCTATTGGTTTCCCTCATTTGTGTCATGTAGTCTCTGCTTCTGAGATACCCTCAATGCAAGACTTCCATCAATCTAATAACTTTTCAAGGGAAAAAAAACTCCATTACATTTAATATGCATATTGACTATACAGTAAATCCTGATTTTAGTAATGTTGTAAAGGGGTAGGAAGGAAGAGAGAGAAGTGCATCTTTAAATTGGGGTAGGAAGATGCTTACTTGAAGAGAATGTCTTCTAATTGGTTCAATAAAAAATAGCATGTGGGTTAAGGACGTAGATCTCCTAGAACCTGATGGCAGGAGGTATAGAAAGACTTCTCAAGAACTAGGCAGTCAGCAGGCAGCCAGTATTTCGAGTTCTGGTGGTGTCTTCTTGGGATATCTGTTTGGTACATCTTTCTGTAGCTCTTCCTATCCATGACCCTTAACTTCTGCTCCCTCAGAATTTCAGCATTAACTTTTCATGCTGTCAGCTTTGGACTCAAAATTTGACTGTTTAGCACTGCTAATAGACTTACTCTTAACGTACTCCAATTACAAAATTCTACAGGAGGAATCTGATGGGCTCAGCTTGGATGTTTCCTTTTTGTCCTATCAGGTTTGGCCACAGAGTTCGGTTGCCTAATAAAAACATGGGCACATGGGTTCACTTCACAGGGTGTAGGTGGAGCTAGAGTCTCTTAATATGGGAGAAAAGGTAATTATTATCACTGTGTAAGAATCATAGATGTATGGGGAGTTTTTCAAATCAATAGATATTGGAAGTAAGTGAGAGATACTCATAGGTACCTTGGCTTATATGTTAAAATGACCAAAATCTTAATGTTCATCTAACTTGTGACTTGTTTTAAGTTGTGAGGCTCTATCCTCAATTGACCTATAAGCTAGATATGCCATCTAAAACGTCAGAGATTTAAAATGACAAGATACTGGATTCATGTAATATACAATTTATGTGACACACTCTTTTAACTAAATTTTTTATTTAATGCAAGACATACAGTGAAACAAGGATCTTCTTATATTGCTTGTCAAGTGTCAGTCATCAGAATCCTCTTAGAAGGCAATTTGGAAAAATGTAATCGAGAGCTTTAATGTGTTGATAACTTCATTTTGAACTTGGTTTAAGACTTATTTGAGCTGGTTATATAGTTGGTGCTCAGTGAAAGCTTGTTGAGAGATTAGTTTACACTTTGCTTTTTATATCATGTTCTTTTATGCTTTCCTGTTTAACCTGCCTTGCTGTCTATGGCATATCTGGCTTATGTCTGAACGAACAGAACATTTGTGAAAGCAGGTTAAAAAGTGTGCATGCGATTTGTACAATTGAACATAAATTTCTCGAAAAACGGAGTTTTGTACCCAAGTTGGCCAGGTTTATAATGTGAACTTTAGGACGTGATGACTGAAGGCAAACTTGGAGAAAGGGCACCGATGAGTGGTTGAGGTTTTACTTTCTACACTCCAGTAAAATTTGATCATCCCAGAATTTTCTTGGTCTGGCTCAACTCAATGTCATCTTCAGCCAGAACTCATCACCTCACCCAGTGTGTAACAGGCCCGTCTCTTTCCTTCAACACTGGCTCTCTGTAGGTAGTTGGAGAGAAGGCTGTGTAGCATGACATATCTTTAATGCCATAGGCTTAAGAACTCCTCTTTCACCACACACACTCCCACATATTTTATGACATTCTACTTCAAACCCAGCCATTACTACAGAATTTTAACTGACAAAGTCTTCCAAGAGTGAGATCACATGTTGGTCCTTCAGGGTCTAGTACAGCAGGATTCTGGATGTTACTTTATTGACTTGCACAAAAGTGGTCCTGATCTCAACGAGAATTTGTCATCATACATTCCTGTCGAAAGAATCAAGATGTAGCTCATTCTTTTTTTTTTTAATTGTACTTTAGGTTCTGGGGTACATGTGCAGATCATGCAGGATTGTTGCATAGGTACACATATGGCAATGCGGTTTGCTGCCTCCATCCCCCGGTCACTTACATCTGGCATTTCTCCCCATGTTATCCCTC
>CAUYLG010011280.1:0-34862 GCA_963573385.1 Cacajao melanocephalus | reverse complement strand
GTGGCTCCTCCGCTGGGAATCTCCTAGTCTGTGGGCAACAAAAATTCGTCTGAAAGTGCGGCGTCCACTCGCTCTCTGCGCTTTCACTGGGAGCTACAATCCTGAGCTGTTGTTAATCGGCCATCTTGGATCTCTCTCCGAAGACTTGCTTCTTAATCATTGGGTTCCTTACTCTTCATCATGGTTACTAAAACATGTTTTAATCTCTGTAATTCAAAAGATTTACATAGATAATAAATTTTAAATGATTTTTAGAATAGATTGGCTAAATTTCAAGTCTTTAAATTAATTCTTGAATGGACAGGAATCATCTCCAAATTATAATCCCCAAACCCACCTAGGCATAATGACAAACATAAATTTATAAATTCAGTATTTGTTATTTTAAAGATACCTAGACTCTAACGCTTCAGTATTGATATTTAATGTAATGTATCCTCTTCACCAGATAACATGTCCTCCAGTCTTTGGATTTCTGATATTATATTTTCCTCACAGGAATATATTAAAAGGAACTAAATCCTCCTTGCTACTCATTTCCCTTACTGTTTTTCAAACTTCTCCTTGATTTCTTTTACATTTCCTCATTGCACTCTGACAAAAGTCTGAGACAGTCTACAATTATTTGCAATGGCCTGGCCCAAGTCATTGGTTCCCTTCATTAATGAAAGTTCATTCCAACTGTGGACCCTCAGTGGGGACTCTGGCAGCCTGTTTCTGCTTACCGGCTCTTTTCTTGGTATTACTGACATGGTCCAGGAAGGATTTCAGGAAAGGGATTTTCTATTTGATACTAGTTCCATTCCCACTGAATTAAGATTTGTAGATCACATAGTAGAAAACTGTCACTGGCTTGCTGAGCTAACACTGAAAACATTTATTTTATTTATTTTTAATATTGACAAACATATAAGGTAGAGCTCATAAGTCAGCCAGTTATTTTAATATTAGTATATTCCTTTACAAACAAATATATATGTTTATACACGCATTAGTGACCAGTTCAAATATCTCATAATATTTATCACTCAAGGAGTGTTTACAATTTACTCCGTAAGAACACAACATGCACAGAGATCCTGTCCCACGCAGGAATAGCAAATCAAGAATCAAGAATGGTCATTCTTTGGTATTGAGCATGCCTACTGAACACCTCTGCTTGGGTTTCCTGATGTTGCCACTAACTTGGTGTAACCATGACAAATCAACTCTTCACAGTACCATTACTCTCCCCAGTTTGCCTTATTCTCATAGAAATAGAATACCTTCATTATCATAGAAATCTTCATTGTCCTCATTAGCCAAGAGGTGTTGCCTCTTTCATCTTTCTACCTTTTACTCATATATCTAATCAATTACTGGCCCCTATATTCTAATGATAAAAACGTCTTCAAAATATCTATCATATGGCTGGGCACGGTGGCTCACACCTGTAGTCAGCACTTTGGGAGGCCAAGGTGGGCAGATTGCCTGAGCTCAGGAGTTCGTGACCAGCCTGGGCAACACAGTGAAACCCCATTTCTACTAAAAAAAAGTACAAAACAATTAGCTAGGTGTGGCTGTGTGCACCTGTAGTCCCACCTACTCAGGAGGCTGAGGCAAGAGAATTGCTTGAACCCGGGAGACAGAGGTTGCAGTGAGCTGAAATCGGGCCACTGCACTCCAGCCTGGGTGACAGAAAGAGACTTTGTCTCAGAAAAAAAAAAATCTACCATATTATTGCTGACAAAGGCTACACTATAAGAAGAATGTTTGTTTTATTCTTAAGAGGCGATCAGCTAGAATGCCATTCTGAAAACTGTTAAGAACGGCACTCTAGAACCTTTTAAAAATAAACTAGCTGCCATGATAATAATATGCATGTGACATATTGATAAAATACCTTAAAATGAAGATTAAGGTATTGTATCTCCTTACATATTCTGAAGAATTGTATTTTTGACCATGGCTTTTCTTAAGTCATTCTGCAACGTCACATCACTTCTTTCTACTCTTTTGTGAGTTCAGGTCACTTTATGGTCCATACTACTGGGGACATACAGGAAAAGGGAACAAGGGGAGAAAACAGAGTTTTAATATTCATTGCTTTGTGGTTCTATGTAGCTAAATGGTAACTCTAACCTGTCATTACCCTTACCACCCCTGCCTCTAGAGTACTTGAAAAATGGCAGAGGATAAGTTAAACATGATTCCTTTGTCTCTATGCAAACCAACCCCTTATTACTCTCTTTTATAAAAGGGCTTATTCCAATTCTACCTATACCCCAAGTTTCATATTAAAAGGAATTCTAGGAGGAAAAATATTCTCAAGCCTTTTATTAAGGAAAAAGTTTTTGAAGAACCTCATTGTCTCATACATCTGTAATTAGAATAACCTCCCCACTGTCCCCAACTCCTGAGTTCAGATTCACCATACTGAGTTCTTCATAATCATTTTCAACACATAATGCCTTTGCCCTAGCCTCTGAAGTTCAAGACCTGGTGGCTGGTAGTTAAGGCCCTGCATTACTGGGACTCACTCTACTTGTTCAACCCTGTTTCCATCGCTTTCTGCCATATGCTTGTCAGCCAATCCCCCAATGTCCTTCTCCCCTAAAACATAAACATACCTCTGCTTTTAAATTTTGCTTCGATTTGATCGTTCTCTCTCCCTACACACTCTCCATTCTTTCCTTCTCCTATTTAAATTCTCCTAGTCCTCAAAGATCATTCCTTCACAGTCCAGTGAAGAACTGAGATAGTCTCGTATACCTCATGCCTAGGCGGACCAACTTCCAGTGACCAGCCAATTTCCTTCACTTCTTCTCATACTTCCCTGCACTCCTTCTGCCTACTGCTTTTATGTTTTCTAATACTTCCCTGTACTCCTTGGTTTCTTATTGACAGCACCATGTGAGTTAGCACCTAACTTAGCATGCTTATATTGCTCCAGAATTAATGTATGTGTGCTAGTCTTCTCAAATAGATTGTAATCAGGAACTGTGAGGAAAATTAATGTTTATCTATGTGTGAAATTAAATTTATTTTAACATATGTTGTACATAAAACTAACTCTGTTCTTTTTAAAAAGATGCTGAATGATTAAATTATTCACCTAGTATCACACCTGAAGATTTGCAAGCTTGACATCACGGTAAAGGCCCAGAAATGTCCATAAAACTCTCAGAATTTTGAAGAAGGGTGGTCACATGCAAGAGCAAGAAGCTGAGAGCAGAGAGGCTGGTCCATGAAGAAAAACCATAACTTTAGAGTAATAGTTTTGATCCAGAAGGAGGATTTTCTAGGTTCTTCCTGGAAGAGGTAACAGACTATTTGAAACTAAAAAAAAAAATAATAAGCAAAACAGTGAAATAGTAGATACTTGAACTCAAAGCAATATTTGTAATTTTCATGGGGACTTCAATCATTTAGAAAAGAAGATTGAGAAAATTATAAGATGATTGAATAGCCAGCAGCAAAGAGGGAATTAGGTCAAAGGTACATTACATTTCTTACAAAGAGACAACATATGGCAGGCCCAGCTTGGGGTGTGTGTGTGTGTGTGTGTGTGTGTGTGTCAGGTGAGGGCCCAGGAGTTGAAAGCCCAGCAGTGGGAAATGAAAAGAATTAAAGGTAGGGAGCCAGACAAATACTAACAAGTGTAATGACAGGTGAGAGGTAGCAGACAGTTAGGCTGAGAGGCAACTTGGAGAAGGTTTGGTG
This sequence comes from Cacajao melanocephalus, assembly GCA_963573385.1. NCBI lineage: Eukaryota > Metazoa > Chordata > Mammalia > Primates > Pitheciidae > Cacajao > Cacajao melanocephalus. The sequence continues at coordinate 31,160 of CAUYLG010011280.1, read as the reverse complement.
GCACATTCTAGGTACCAATTTATGTAAGTGAACGTAAGAGGCAAAACACAGTCTCTTGAGAGACTGGAAGGAGAAAGTGGGAATCTCGTTCCACAGAAATTCAGGTATAAAAATGAAAGCAGGTGTCTGCTTACTCTTTTCTGGAACCCAAGGTTGGATTCAGTGCTGTAATTGGAGGACTGATTACCAACCACCTATAAATGCCCAGACCAGGAAAAAGGGTAAACCTCCTTAGCCTCCATAATCATGTGAGCCAAAACTTGATTATGAAATGGCTCAGTGTGTAATAAATGCTTTGTTTCCCCAGGGTCAACTGTAGAGATACAGATAGAGTTGACCCTGAACAACCCAGGAGTTAGGGGCATCAATCCCTTGCACAGTTGAAAATCTGCCTATAACTTCTGACTCCCCCAAAACTTAACTACCAATAGCCTACTATTGACTAGAAGCCTTTCTAATAACATAAATAATCCATTAACACATACATAAATAGACTAGTATCTCCATATATTTTATGCATTCATGAATGCCTAACTTTTTCTTAATTTTTAAAATATTTCCAGGCTACATAGTTTATCTGTGAGTTTTTTCAATCTTTCATAAATCTCAAAAAATTCCAATAATTTATTTTTAAAAAATCTACAGACCCATAAGTTTCAAACACATGTTACTCAAGGGTTAGCTACATACATCTAGATTGGTTCTGTTTCTCTGGAAACCCTGCCTAATGCATCTCATCTGTGCTGTACTTTTCTTTTTAAAAGATACCACCACTTACCCTGGAAAGCTGCGGTCAGAGGAAGGGCGGGATTCAGAAGAAACATGATCTCATAGGCTTGGATTCAGCCCTCAATATTCTGGCAAAGTCACAGAGGCCATTTCTGATGCTATTTCTGAAACCAGCCCCTCTCTACAACCAGCCTGAGCACATGGCAGGTGCTCCCTAAACAATTAATGGGTGTCAGACCATGCCACATGAATGTTAAAGAAGTTCTCATATGCAAACTTTGCTTGCTGAAGCCTGTTCACTGAATAAAAGATTTTTGCCTTGGTTACAAGAATTTAAATGTCACCATTTTCTCTCAGGAGGTACACATTTTACTTTAAATCACCATGTATTATTCATTTCACTTTAATTCTGTGATGCTGACCCTGGAATTGCATATCCCTACACTGCTGCTGACCTCCAAGTGCCTTCAAGGAATAAGGGCCAGTCTGAAGCTTCAAATAACATAACACCTCACATCTCTCTATTTCCCATTGATTACGTGAGATCACTTCATAAGCCTGCCACAAACCCAGCACCCCACCGGCGGAAGAGATACATCTGTTGTACAGCTCTGAGCTGAGAATATGTTTCATCCCCTAAAATATGTGCTTAAATATTTAATAAAAGCGTAAACTTGAAGAACTTCTGGCAGCTGTAGAGAGAGAGAAGTGAATAGAAGGCAAAAAAATCTTCATTTGAGGAGATTAAGAGAGTTAAAGAAATGTGTATGATATTACACAGCTCTATGGTAAACAAACACTCCAGGCAAAAATGAAGAAAAAAAGATACACAGAATGCTTGCCTATGCAGAGAAGAAAACACAGTACAGAATATTCTAGAAGTTCAAGTTTGAAGCAAAACCCAAGTTATGTCAGCACTAGCCACTGTCTAGATAGCCTTCCATATAAATCAGTCCTGCGCCCCCCGGGAAGACAGATGGCTCCCTCTACAACACTTACGTAACCACAACCTGAGCTGAGCAGGACCTGCCACAAGCAAAGAAACAAGCCTGCCTCAGAGAAAAGATAAATTGTGCTCTTTTTTAAAACCCACTGGAACTGCTGCTCCCCTTGGCAACTCAGCGTACAGCAGGGGGCATCGGCATCTTCTAATGCACAGGCAACCAGCTGTACAACCTTGGCAGAGGAGCCGGTAACCACAGCCAGGCGGCTGTGTGTCATTAGCTCAAGCCTCCAAACCCCAGGGTGGCTCCCCTGTCCCCTAGGCTGTTCGCAGGCAGGGCAGGAGTTGCCTTCTGAAGACTCAGGGATCTGCATTCCTGCACTGCCTTGGGGCGGGAGCATTAGTCAGCCTTCCTGAGCACAGACAGTACCAGACTTGCCCATCTGTGGCTTATAAATAAATGATCCAGGAATGACACAGAGGGTCACTCCTGCCAGGCTAAAGGCAGTGCTCACATTCTGTTTCCAGGAAAGTCCGAATGAAATAACAGAGCATTGAGAGGAACTGTGGATGCTCAAAGCCAGGCAAAAATCTATGGAAATCAAGAGCAGTTTTGAGGATTAACCTCAATCACCACTTAAAGCAAGCATCTCATGAATAAGTCATTCACTTTTGTGGGATTTGTTGTGATCAGCTTGTCTTCTGCATACTTGGGATCTTGTTGAGTGAGGAAATCTGTGTTATGACTGAGGTTAAAGGGGATATATTTTAAAGCGCAGTATTTTAGGAAATAGGACAGATCTGGGATGAGGCAAAATAGTGTCCTAAGATATGGAAACCAAAGATAAAATTCTAAGGCCCCCAACCAACTGAACGGACCCCTCATGGCCAAGGGGATCCCAAAGAGACCTGAAAAAACAGTTCAGGCCAAGACAGGAAGGATGGTTGGACACTCTGCCTTGTTATACCCTCCTCCCTTTGGAGTTTAGGCACAACTGACCAGCATTAACATAAAATAAAGACCATAAGAGTGACAAAAGAGACACTTTGTAGCTATAAGATACAAAATTCCAACCTCACTCTGGTATAGCATCACATGATAGATAGCAGCAGTCCTTGAGGGAAATTAAAGTATTTTACTCCAAAACGTGTTTTTCGATGTATTTTGAAAGGGTTCTTCTTTCCCTTACTAGGTCTTTTCTGGAGAGTCTCACACCTTTTAAGGTCAGATAAAAGACATTTACCACCTATTCTCTCTGACGGCTGCTACCTGGAGGTTTCATCTGCAGACAAAACCTTGGCTTCCATAACCCTCTTATCTTAGCTCAAGCATTTCTTTATGCCAACTTCAACTCTTCAGGCATAGCTTAACTCTTTCAACCAATTGCCAGTCAGAAAATCTTTGAATCCATCTGTGGAAGCCTCCCCGCAACACCCCTAATCCACTTTGGGCTGAACCAATGTATACCTTACACGTATTGATTTATATCTTTGCTTGTAACTTCTGTGTCTCTAAAATGTGTAAAACCAAGCTGCACCCTGACCACCTTAGGCACATGTTCTCAGGACCTCCTGAGGCTGCATGATGGGCCATGGTCCTTGACCTTATAAAGTAAACCTCTAAATTAATTAAGTCCTGGCTCAGATACGTTTTGATTTATAGGTAAATAACAGACTATCAAATATTCCTTTTTCCAAAATATTTCCAAGGGCCAACCTACACAAATGAGAGCAGACAAACCCTTTGACTTCGTTTCTGCATTCTGAGCCTCCTACTCCACAGGTTCAGATTTTAGCCTTTCTCTGTGAGTCTTATGATTTGGTGACGTTCTCACTTACACTCACTTTTATAGTTTGGAAGGGAATCTACTCACCACATATAAGAATGTTTCTCCAAGAAACACTTTCCAAGTTCTCCACAAGTGACTTAATAAAATAAACTTTTAGAAAGCAATGTTTGTAAATTGGTGGCAGCTCATATCTAGTCTATTAGACCAGCTGATTGTATTGTCCATAATGAATTTAAGTACATACAATCAAACTAAATTTTCCCCCAAATTTCATACCCTACATTATCTATCACTCATTTATGTGCTAGTTTATTGGGTTCTTGCAAGACGTTATGAATTTAGGTGTGCATAAGACTTGGACCAAGAAACCTTGAAAAGGAAGTGGCTCCAGACTCGTATCTTGAAGGACAAGAACATTAGATCCTATAGTCAGAATGTTTGTGTCCTTTCAAAATCCCTATGTTAAAATTCTACCCTGTCAAGATGATGATATTAAAAGGTGGGGCTTTTAGAAAATGATTAAGACATAAAGATAGAGTCCTTACATATGTGATAAGTGTGTTTGTACAAAGAGGCTGAGGGAGTTTATTTGCTTCCTTCATGAGGACACAGAGAGAAGTTGCAACCCAAACGAGGACCCTCACCAGAACCCAACCATTCTGGCACCCTGATCTTGGGCTTCCCAGCCTCTAGAGCTGTGAAACATACATTTATGGTGTTGATGAGCCACCCAGTTAATGGTATTTTTGTTACAGCAGCCACAGTTGACTAAAGATGCTAAATTTCTTCTGAGGAACATCCTTGTACAATACTCTCTTATAGAGTGGAGCTTGAGTCTACTATTAATATTTGCCATTTTAAAAAGTTACTAGGCCGCTATCATCTGAAAAAACCCTGGACAACACTATCTAGCTATCTCCCCTACAAGTCTCTTCCCACGCCACCATGTCCAGTGGACCATTTGATTTACTTTTTCAATTTGATTGGGATTTATCTTATTGGAGATACCTAAGTAGAAAGAGTCCTGTCAGATTTCTGGTTGCTCTGAAAACAGTGGGTCCATGGCTTAGAGGCATCTAGTAGTAACAAAAACTTGACATGTTTTGTGACAAATTTCCCACTTCTCTGTAGTATCTATGTGTCTTCAGGGTCAACTGAGGTGCTAGACCTCACAAAGAACAGTTAGCAATGGAATTTAGCATCTGTTGAATATTTAAATGTAATCTTTAATTTAGGGAATATTTCAAATATCTTATAGGCAATGGCATTTTGTCAGCAGATACACTTGTGGTTCATCGATGTAAGTAATTCCAATTAGTGCTTCTCAACTGGCAGGCAAATGTGCAATGCTGTGCCATTAAGGGTCATAGGAGGGCTTTCCTTGGCCCTTATGGCAGCCATGTGGGACCCTGATTCATAGTTCCTGGGCCAGTGGCAATGGCATCTTTATCCATGTATCCAAATACCATAAAATATTATCATTTTCTAAGTTTGCATGATTTGAAAAGTTTGAGAAGTCTTAGTTTATACTACAAGCTCATTAATGGGCCTAACCAATCTATCTTTGACCTCGCACTGTGCTGGACATAAGGCAAGATGCAAGCCAACCCCCATGCCTCAAAATACCTCCCAGAAACACTGAGTTGAGCCTTATGGTCACTCATTCCAACCGTATGCAAAGAGTGCTTCGAATTATGTTTAATGATGATGGCAGTGAATTCTAGCCTTCACTCTGAGACTCACATACTCATCTGGACAGAAGAGAAGTTAAATAAGCTGCAGTCTGCTCTTTTCTGTTCCACATATCTCAAAACCACCACAAATGGCTCCATCTCTAAAAGAAGCAATTGAAAAAGAAATCCTGTTCTAAGTAGACAACTTTAGTTTGTTTTGACTCATGAATAACGAATAAAATACTTTGAAAAATATTTATCATACGAAGGGGTAGTGTTGATATAAACTTGAGGCCAATGTAGTGTCAAAACTCCTACTTAATAATCCAATGGGAAACTCTGTTGTCAAAATCTTCCTAGAAATGATAGTAAATGAGGGACAATTGAAGAAAGGCAGTGGAACTGTTCAGTGTAGACATGTGTTAGTGGTGACGATGGCTCTGTGGCAGCTTCTAGGGCCCTTTTTGTAACAGCAGATAGAAGGTTCACTGAACAGTCCTACCCAAAAGACCACACTGCCAGCATGTCATCACTGTCACCTCCCTCTCTCACAATGCAACTCTGGACAATTGGCATGCATTTTCTACAGAAGCCAAAGACATGAGGAACAACAGGACAGAGGGCACATGGAAGCCACCTTATCTTAGCCATTTTATGCCAATCTTTACCTGTATGTGCTGTTCATTTCAGACTGAGGAGCTGCACTCCGTCAGGCCCAACAGAACCAGCAGTTCTCTTCTTCAACTTGTTTGACAGGACCTGTTATGCCTTTGAAATGGCAAACTACAGACCCAGGATGCAAGAGTCATCACAATAGACCTACAACCAGGAAGACTGGCTCAGCAGCCTAACAGCACATTGCCTGGAGACACATGTGGTGTTAACAACTGGATGAACCCATGTTTTCAAAAAGATAAGATTTGTGCATTATGAAGTCCCAGACCATAGAGAGGATATTTTCTCAAGTCTTTAAAGGTAACAACACATCTGAGGTTGAAGCCTAGATGGTCCATATTGTGAGATGACAGTTGACACTCAAAAGCATTTCTCAAGAGAGTGCTCGTGATTGTTCTGAGTAACACTGAAGCATATGTTGAAACAGAATAGAAAGAAAACCTCTATGTTGGATGGCCACAAGAGTGACAGAAGACTCATGAGACAGATCAAAATTTTCAAAATAATGCTTTGCTTTACATTTGTCCTGTTGATAATGCATATAGAATGGGTATATATGATATATATATACTCAATCTACATATATATCATATAGATGATATATGTGCACACACATATACTTGACATATATAAATATTATATGTACATATATATGTTGTGATGGTTAATTTTATGTACCACCTTGACTGGGCTAAGGAATGCGCATATAATAGGTAAAATATTATTTCTAGGAACCTAGAAATAAATCCACATATTTATAGCCAACTGATTTTTGACAAAAAGTGCCAAGAACATGCAGTGGGTAAAGGACAGTCTCTTCAATAAATGGTACTGGGGAAACTAGATACCCATATATAGGAGAATGAAACTAACCCCCTATCTCTCACCATAAACAAAAATTAACTCAAGACTTAAATGTAAGACCTGAAACTAGGAAACTACCAGTAGAAAACACCAGGGAAATGATTCAGGACATTGCTCTGGGCAAAGATTAGTTGGAGAGGACCTCAACAGAACAGGCAACAAAAGCAAATATAGGCAAATGAATGATACAAAACTAAAAACCTTTTGCACAAGAAAGGAAACAATTAACACAGTGAAGAGATGAATGGGAGAACATATTTGCAAACTCCTGATCTGATAAGAGATTAATATCCGGAATATGCATAGAACTCAACTCACCAGCAAAAAATAATAAAAATACTAATCTCATCAAAAGTGAACAAAGGACATAGGTCGACATTTCTCAAAAGAAGACATACACATGGCTAGAAGATATATGAAAAAAATGCTCAACACTATTCATCATCAGGGAAACGCAAATCACAACCACAGCAAGATGTCACCTCACCTCATTTAGAAAGACTATTACAAAAAAAGACATGGGTAAGTGTTGGCAAGGATGTGGAGAAAAGGGAACACTGGTAAACTATTAGTGGGAGCGTAAATTGGTGTAATCATTATGGAAAATAGGAAGTGGCTCCTCAAAGAACTACTAAAACTGCTACATGATCCAGCAATCCCCCTACTGAGTATATATCCAAAGTAAAGGAAATTAGTATGTCAAAGAAATATTTACACTTCCATATTTATTGAAATGTGTTCACAATAGCCAAGATATGGAATCAGCCTAAGTGTTCATCAACAGATGAATGGAAAAACAAAATATGATATATACAAATACTATGCAGCCATAAAAAAGAACAAAATTCTGTCATTTATGGCATCACGGATGAACCTGGAAGACACTATGTTAAGTGAAATAAGCCAGGTGCAGGAAGACAAATACTGCACAGTTCTCAGTCAGGTAGAATCTTAAAAAGGTTCTCATAGAAGTAGAGAGTCGAAAAGTGGTTACTAGAGACTGGGAAGGATGTTAGAGTAGGAAGAGGATAGCTAGAAGTTGCTTAATGGATACAAAAATATCAGCTAGATAGGAAGAATAGGTTCTAGAGTTCTGTAGTACTATAGGGCGACTATAACTAAAATTAATTTATTGTATATTTTCAAATAGCAGGAAGAGTAGATTTTGAATGTTCCTAACACAATTAAATGATAAGTATTTGAGGTAATGGACTTGCTAATTACTCTGATTTGATCATTATATGTTGTATATATGTATTGAAATAGCACACTGTATCCCATAAATATGTACAACTATTATGTGTCAATTAAAAATAGTAATAAAAGCAAAAAAAAATCACTGGGTGTGTCTGTAAAGGTGTTTCTAGAAGAGAGTAGCATCTGAATCAGCAAAATGAGTGAAGCTTTCCCTCACCAATGCGGTTGGCCATCATCTAATGCTTGATGGTCTGAGTAGAACAAAAAGGCAGAGGATGGCAAATACACTCCCTCTGTCTGAGCTGGGGCAGAAATCTCCTCCTGCCTTGGACATTGGCTCCCCTAGTTCTCAGGCACTCAGACTGGGAGTTGCACCATCTGCATCCCCGGTTTTCAGGCCTCTAGACTCAGGCTCAAATTACATCACTGGCTTTCCTGGTTCTCTAGCTTTGCAGATGGCAGTTTATGGGATTTCTTGGCCTCCATAATTGTGTGAGTCAATTTCTTATAATGCATCTGTCTCTCTCTTTCTCCTATTGGTCTGTTTATCTGAAGAACCCTAATTAATACATTTATACATATGTATATCTTACACACACAGATATATGTGTGTGGTCATTTCATCTACAAGAGGAATGGAGTCATCATAGGAATAAACTCCTTCACTTCTGTACATATATAAGTACACATGTGTATGTATTATAGTATACTTATTCATATGTATACTTATTCATATGTATAGTATACTTATTCATTCATCCCTAAAACATGAGAAGAGGCTTCTCTGGAAAGATTGCAAATTTAAAATAATGCAAACAAAAAAAAAGAAGAAAAAATTTAATTAATTTAAATTACATCAACATCTCAAAGAAATGCTAAAATAGAAATTTACTCAAACCAGAGAAAAATTGTATTAGTGAATTACAAATGTGAGTTGTTATTTGACTTCTTGAAGACAAGAACTGATTTTAAATTAATTTGCATAGGCTACTAGACATTAGGTACAAGGCTTGCCCAGACCTTTTTTACATGTGTGGTTCTTGAGAACAAGCAGAGAATTATATTACATCAACTAGATGCTAAACATAGAAAACTCAACAGCTCTGAACTCTTCTCACTCAATTTGCACTAACTATAGGGAGGCAGCATCATGCTATAGAGAACAGAGGCTAAACTGTGGAATCTGAAAGACACAGATTTAAATTATGGCTTCGTTATTTACTAGCTGGATATATTATTTATTTTGAAGCTCAACTAATCTGTATAGGTCACATACAATTATCCCACGGTTTTTGTAAACAGGAGATAGCATTTGGCATTCCTAACATATATTTTAAATATTCAGCAAATATTTATTCTTCTCTTGAAGTCTTTCACCCCTCCGTGATGGTGATACATTGATCTTCATCCAAGTGTCCAAAATAGTGTTTGGAAAGTCCACAGAACCGTATTAAGCAGTATATGAGATGCTTTCACAATTATAGTGACTCTACTTAATACTTCCATCAGTCTTGCATGACGTATCCCATTTTATAGATGAGTGAGACCAGACTTTGAAGGGCCATATTCAAGAGCCAGATCATTGTAACCACAAAGCTCTTCTCCCACGCAGCTAACTGGCCTCACTCTCTGTGGAGGCAGCATTTGTTCTATCGGCCGGGGTGTCTGCTCTTTTAGGCAGGAGTATCTCAACGCATGCTGTAAAGAATCCTCCCAATTCATGTAGGCATCCTTGCAACAGATATTTATTTAATTTATTGAGCACTTCCTGTATGCCAGGCACTGTCATAAATACTGGAAAACTGAATTCCCTTCAGACATTTAAATACAGCAGTACGTTGGGGCCTAAATCTTTAGTTTTCTCATTTCTACTGCTGTTTCCCCAGAGTATAACGATGACTTTGCTGACAACCGTGACCAAACATCACTGCATCCCATGTGTCTCCAATGTCCCTGAGTCTTCGTGGATACCAAGTAATAAAATGGCTTATTTCATATACCCTTTTGAGAACTGTAACTTAGACTCTGAAAAAGAGGTTACACTTTTCTACAGTCATATAACTGCTGAGTGAAAATTGCTTGGATGATGGGCTTAAAGTAGTGAGTTCAACACATAAGTGTTTCTCATCGCTGTAAGTGCATCATGTCTGCATGAAGAACACAAGAAATGAATAGACATCAAACAGAAATAAAACACTGCAGAGTGCCTGATTCTTGACTATCAAGCTGAAACACCCAATAATGTAGCAGAGAATTTCAGGAAGCAACTACCAGAGGTTCTCCTCATAACACAGAAAGTCAACAGAAGTACAGCTCTGGGCATCTTCCTTTGGTATAAAAGCTATCAGTCAGGAGCACTTCTGACACTCTCTTGAAATTCCAAGCTGCTCTCAGAGTCATGGGAGAGGGAGATTCTTAGGGTTATAGTTTTATAGTGAGCCAAAACTACCTTGGGAAGCAGCTTCCAGTGTGAAGACTTTTTGGCCAAATAGAACATCCCAAACATTCTTTTCTACCTTCATAGGAATTGCGGCAGTACCCTAAAGTTCCAGGATTTCTTCTGGCTCACTCAAACCACACTATCTCAAAGAAGCACTCTTCTCTCTTGCTGGTGGAAATGAGTTTTCTTGGTGGCTATTGAATCCTGATCAACACTTTGGGCACTGTGGGATAAACTTCTGTCCAGTAGCCCAACATGCCCACAGACCCAGAAGTGTATACTGGGGAGCAGGAAGACCACGGGCAATGCAGAGAACCTCCATCATTCACTCAAAACATTCAGTGAGCATAGTTCTTTCATCTCAGGCTAGGAAGCATTCTTCATCAGTTATCTCATCATCCTTTTTACTTTATGGGTGCTTACAGTATTGACCCTTTCTTCCAAATTCTATTCCTGAAAGCTCTCCAGCATGGTACATAATTTCTTCCATTTGTTGGGTGAGTGTGCATCACATAAACCCACATATGCAACTGTGGGAAATGAACAGGAAAATGATGTCACAAAGCAAAGGAAGAAAGGCTGCTGCAAACCACAAGTCAATACAGAAGCATCAGCTAACCATTTATGACCAATCATTAGTTTTTGTCTCCAGGTGGAACAGATAAGATATGGAAAAGACAGAGTTCTCTTCCTGTCTGTGAATCAACTTACCTTGGTCAAGATTTCTTTTGGGAGGAAAAAGACTTTTTTTTTAATGGGAAAGTGCCTCTTTCTGTTTAATTTTCTTTAGGCAGTCTCTCCGTGACTCTTGATAAAATCACAAATAATGTTCTCCATTGCTCATACAGATGACCACAGAAGAGTTGTTCAGAAAGGTTTCTGACAGAGGTGAAAGGTGCTGTCTTAGTCTGTTCAGGCTGCCATAACAAAACTACCACAGAATCGGGGGGTTTTAAACAACAGAGATTTATTTCTCACAGTAGTGGAGGCTGCAAAGTCCAAGATCAAGGCCCCAGCAGATCTGGTGTCTGGTGAAAGCCCGCTTCCTCATAGACAGCTGTCTTCTCTCTCTGTTCTCACAGGGGACGAGGGATCACTCTGGGGTCTCTCTCTTTTTTTTTTTTTTAGACAGAATCTCACTTTGTTGCTCAGGCTGGAGTGCAGTGATACAATCTCGGCTCACTGCAACCTCCATTTCCCAGGTTCAAGAGATTCTCCTTTCTCAGCTTCCTAAGTAGCTGGGATTACAGGCACACGCCACCACACCCAGCTAATTTTTGTATTTTTAGTAGAGACAGGATTTTGCCATGTTGGCCAGGTTGATCTCGAACCCCTGACCTCAAGTGATCCACCCGCTTCAGCCTCCCAAAGTTCTGGGATTACAGGCATGAACCACGCCTGGCCTCTGGGGTCTCTTTTATAAGAACACTAACCTCATTTATAAGGGTTCCATCCCCATGATTAGAGCTATCCCATCATCTAATCACTTCCCAAAGGCCTATCACCTTGGTAGGGGTAAAAATTTTACCATATGAATTTGGGAAGGGGTACAAACATCCAGATTATAGCACGTGCTGCGCTGATGCTGCATTTGATGGATCTCTGGAGTTGATGAAGGAGAGTGGATGTGGAGTGAGAGGGACATGGAGTGTGGCTCCTCTACATACATGCAGACAAACACACACTTACACTCCCCCAGCCCCTGGAGGTGTAGTGAGGAATCCTTTAGGGACTTCTGAGCAGCTTCACACTTAGGACGCAACCAAAAAGGGTCTCTGGGGAAAAAGAGGCAGTCAGTGGGGTAACGTCTTCCCATGGACATGCATGTCTTTTTCATTATGTCACTATCATGGCCCTCAAATATATCTCAGATGCTACCATTGCAGGCATTTTTATTTTTAACAATCTGTTGTATTTGGCAGCAGCAAGGATAACATGTTGGCAAAGAAAGGACTGACTGCCTGGTCTCTAATCAACTGTTTGGATCACAAAGTAATTATGAGAAATAAACCCCAGCACTTTGGGAGGCTGAGGTGGGTGGATCAGCTGAGGTCAGGAATTCGACACCAGCCTGGTCAACATGATGAAACCCTGTATCTACTAAAGATACAAAAATTAGCCAAGCATGGTGGCAGGTGCCTGTCATCCCAGCTGCTCCAAAGCCTGAGGCAGAAGAATCACTTGAACCCTAAAAGCGGAGGTCGCAGTGAGCCCAGATCATCCCACTGCACTTCAGCCTGGGCAACAAGAGCAAAACTCCATCTCAAAAAAAAAAAGAAAAAAAGAAAAGAAAAAGAAAAAAGAAGTAAGTAAACCCCAGGAAACAACTGGAGAACAACCTAAAGGGCAAACACTGTAAGGAGAGGTGGAGTGGAGAACCTAAAGAAGCCACAGATGCACTGTTGAGCTGCCTTCGGTTTCAGGAATTGCAGCCTCCTGGGGGGATGCATAACTTTCTTTTCCTGAAAAATGCTGGGAGCTGCTATCTCACCTGCAGGTCGCTCTTGCTATTTGCCAATTCAGGTATTTCTTTGGGATATTCAGGGGTCTTGCTAATATTTTACACCAATCCTTTCTGTTCTCTTCCCTTTGGTAATAATGCTCCCTGCTCTGATCTGATGGAAAAATCTCAGTGAAGATCTGCTCCTGAAGCTCACAGGTTCCTCACCCCACTAGCTCCTTCATTCAAAAATTGGCCAAGGCTCCTAAGGCTTTCTAGGCTTATGGCTATTCCTCAGAAATTGACAGAACACATGCAAAAATGTGCCTAACATGATCTCTCCAGGGAGCTCATGGCTTCTTTTCTATCAGGACATTGAGAGAATGGTGGGCTTGATTAAGAATGTGTACAGGGCCAGTCATGGTGGCTCACATCTGTAATCTCAGCACTTTGGGAAGACAAGGCAGGCAGATGGCTTGAGCCCAGGAGTTCAAGACCAGCCTGGGCAACATGGTAAAACCCCTTCTTTACAAATGAATACAAAAAAAAACAAGCCATGTGTAGTGCCACATGCCTGTAGCCCCAGCTATTCAGGAGGCTGAAATGGAAGGATTGCTTGAGCCTGGGAAGTTGAGGCAGCAGTGAGCCATGATTGGGCCACTGCACTCTGGCCTGGGTGACAGAGCAAGACTCTCAAGAAAGAGAGACGAGAGAGAGAGTGAGAGAGGAAGGAAGGAAGGAAGGGAGGGAGGAAGGAAGGAAGCAAGGAAGGAAGGAGAAGGAAAGAAAGAGAGTGAAAGAGAGAAAGAAAGAGGAAGGAAGGAAGGAAGGAAAGTGGGCACGTGATGAGGGGACTTAGGGCGGGTTCACTGCAATGGACGTACCTGTGCAACCTTGGGTAAATTACGCAAGTCCTTTAAGCTTGGTTTCCTTATTCACATAATGGAATCAGAGAATCTATCCTCTTGGATTTCTGTATCCCAGTGATTCTGCCTGGTGAAATACTGATCGATACAGTTCCTTATGGGGAGTTGCCTTCCCTCACTGAAGTGTGGGGCAGGTTGTCCATTTCCCATGACCCCTTGATTCCCCAACTCGAAGTGTCCTATTGCTTGAGCCATCCCTGGCCACAGGAGCAGACCCTGACTGAGCTGAGTCAGTTGGTGACCTCTCAGTCCCCAGCAGCAGTGATGGGCTGAGAGCTGCGCACATTTGCTAAGTTGATCTCATCAGAGGGATGTCCAGGTCTCTCACTAGATAATATGAGTAAGAGCATACGTGGCCCTGGGGGTTCCCCGCAGCCATCTCACTAGCTCGGATGAAGTTAGTCCGCACACTGTTGACAAAAAGAGTCAAACTCTGTAAAATATTTGAAGAGCCAAATATGAGTGACCATGGCCCGTGACACAGCCCTTGGGAGGTCCTGAGAGCATGTGCTCAAGGTGGTCAGGGTGCAGCTTGGTTTTATATATTTTAGGGAGGTATAAGACTTAAATCAAATATATTTAAGAAATACATTGGTTTGGTCCAGAAGGGTTAAACAGAGGGTGAGGGGGTTCCAGCTTGCAGGTTGATTTTAAAAAGGGTAGGAGCTTCCAGCTTATAGGTAGATTTAAAATTTTTCTGGTTGACAATTGGTTGAGTTTATCTAAATATCTGGGATTAGTAGAAAGGAATGTCTGGGTTAAGATAAAGGATCATGGAGACCAGAGTTCTTATTTATAGAGGAAGACTTCAAGTAGCAGGCTTCAGAAAGAATAGGTTGTAAAATGACTCTAATGAGACTTAAATTCTGTGTTGATATTAACGCCAGAGAGGTATAATGAGGCATGACAAACCCCTACTTCCCAACATGGCCTGAACTAGTCTTTCAGGTTACGTTTTAAGAATGCCCTGGCTGAGGAGGAAGTCCATGTAGATGGTTGGGGAGCCTTAGAATTTTATTTTTGGTTTATAGGACAAAGCAGACGGGAGAAGTAAGGCGGAGCCAACAGCAGAGAAACAGAGTTACCGCTTTGATGATGCTGTGGGCCTCTGGAGCCTAAATCTCCACCTGGCTTTCACTTTAAATGATCTGTTTCTTTTAAGAAAAAAGAAAAACCAAAGGCCCATCTCCATGGCTCACACCTGTAATCTCAGCACTTTGGAAGGCCGAAGTAGGTAGATCATTTGAGGTCAGGAATAGAAGACCAGCGTGGCCGACATGGCGAAATCCCGTCTCTACGAAAAATACAAAAATTAGCTGGGCGTGGTGGCAGGCACCTGCAGTCCCAGCTACACAGGAGGCTGAGGCAGGAGAATCGCTTGAACCTGGGAGGTGGAGGCTGCAGTGAGCCCAAGATCATGCCACTGCACTCCAGCCTGGGTGACAGAGCAAGTTCCAATTTAAAAAAAAAGAAGAAGGAAAAGAAAGTTGAATTTTCTGCAATAGGAAGCATTGCCAATGCGCTCATTCCCCGTGGGACTCCGTCCTCTGGGAGTAAACACATAGCTCAATACCTGATGCTGTGATGGACCCAGGTCTTGTCCAGAGATGTTCGGTGGCCTTTTAGATGGGTTGGGAGGGGCCATGAGGAAAGGACGAAGATCCTGCCAGAGAGGAAAACATGTTTTCTCTTTTTTATGCGAGTCGAGCTAAGTCTCCCATCTGGAGGGCATCTTTCCCAGCTTTGTTGGGAAACCTCATAGGAGATAAAACCTACAAATCTACAAATTATAACAAAGACCTGAGATGAGGAAAAAGACAATTGCCCATTTGCATCCTCTGGGCATCTGCATCTGGTCCTATTTCAGATCACATCTTTGCAGCTTCAAGATTCCTAAGCAAAAGATTCTCATTTTTGCTTTAATTAGCTGGAGTTACATTTCTGTTAATTTCGACCTAAAAAGTTCTGATGAACGTGTATCATTTTCAAGATGGCTCCGTTTAAATGCAAATATATCCCTTAAGATGACTAACATGAATCCAGGGGCCCAGGGACTTGACGAGGGAGGTGGCCCAACTGTGCTTCCTGGGGCTGCCTCCAGGTGGCGGCCAAATGGATGTGGCTGCAGGCCCCACCCAACCCCATGCTAAGCAGCTCTACTTCTATCTCTTCTCTTTTACGCACTGGGCTTCTGCATGAAGTGCTGTTTGAAGAAAAGAGTCCACAGCTAAAAGTATTTAAAAACCACTGGCTTGTCAGATTTAACAGAAGAGAGCAGGGCAGGAAAGGAATGGGATGCAGAGAAGTCCTGTTTTCCAAGGCCTGGAAGAACTCTGCTAGGCCTGGAAAAGACCATGCAGTGCTAGAAGTGACCACCAGAGGGAAGCCTAGAGACACTGTAGGCCCTGGCCGTAGTTCCCAAAAGGAAAATTTTCTCTTTCCAGATGTTACCCACCGCTGGCTCAGACTACCTGCCTCAGTCATGTTTTTCTTAACTTTATTATTAGGTATTAGTCCTCACTCCCTATAGTGACTGTCCGAATTCAACTACAGTGAGAACAGATACCACAGCATTTTCTGCTGTTGTTGCTGCTAGTCGTTATGCCTCTTGGTCATTTTGCTTAATTGGTCAACTTTCCAGGGATGTGCGTTTTGTTCGTGTGTTTTGTTTTGTTTTTAGGAAAATGACCATTGTGTAGGAAGAGGGGCTATACCTCTGTACCGGTAGGTTGCTCTTTCCAAATTATCCACCAGATTCCACGTGCTTGTCTAAGCCTATCTCCCTCTAAGACCCTTATTAAATAATTAACCACCCTGTGTTTTCTAATAATGGGGAACACAAATTGATCTCTCAGCTGTTTTAACCTAAGATCCAAATACGCCGATGCCAAGGTTTTTGACTTCTTATAAATCCAGGCAACTTTTTTTCCTGGATATTCTCCACGGCCTTGGAAACTAGAATTCAGCGGGAATGGTTTCTACATAAGTGAATAAAAGTCTGTGATGTGAACACTAAACTCCCAGTCACCTGGCTCTCCCCGTGTCACAAGGTCTTTTCACAGAACAAACATTCTTGATCCAATTATTGACAGGAGTACAAGGCTCTCTTCGTTTCCCTTGGCTCCCAAAATCTCCATTAATCATTTCCTCACTGAGACCATTTGCTGAAATGCTCTGTAGCTTCAAAGTTGAATCTATTCCTGCGGCTTAATAGGCCATCTTGTGATCTGGTTTTCTTTTCAAAAGCTCTTTATGTTCCTTCTTCTCAAAATCATTTCCACGTTGCCAAATGATACTATTTTGAATAACAGTAAGAGCATTCTAGAAGTAAACTGTGATCTAAAACTGGCTTCATCAAAATAAAATCAGATTAAACACTGTAAATGGGACTAATTCAAATGAACCTGAGCCAAAGAGGAGAGGCAAAAGTCAACTAAACTTCTAGACTGAATTTAAGGAGGACCACCTGCTTCAGTTTCACTTGGATTGCTGGTTAAAAATGCAAAATTCTGCACCCAATATCTAACTTTCTAAATCTCTAAGAGTCATCTTGATGTCTGCATTCTGAACACCCTATTCGGGGCAGTGAATACACACTGAAGTTTGAGAGCCTCTGCCCCATAGATAGACTCTTACCTGCTGAACCTCCTTTATTTATATGGCCTTTTTCTCTGCCAGGTACATCCCCTCACCATGGAGGCCAAAAACAAGACTTTGAACACTTGTTAGCCTAATACTGCTCCATGACCACAGACTGTGTCTTAGCTGTTCAGAAATCCTATTCAAAAGCCACAAGGGGGACCAAGCAAGAGGGTATGGATAATACATTAACTCAAATCCATCTCTACTATTGAAAAGACCATACCGGGAACCTCCCCTCCTGATTATAAGGCACTGGCATCATGAGAGAATACCACATCAGGTATTCTGATTAAAAAAAAAAAGGCCATATAAATAAAGGAGGTTCAGCAGGTAAGAGTTTATCTATGGGGCAGAGGCTCTCAAACTTCAGTGTGCATTCACTGCCCCGAAGAGGGTGTTCGGAATGCAGACATCAAGGTGACTCCTAGAGATTTAGAAAGTTAGATATTGGGTGCAGAATTTTGCATTTTTAACCAGCAATCCAAGTGAAACTGAAGCAGGTGGTCCTCCTTAAATTTGGCATGCAGGTCAGCATAGCACTATGTATATAGGAGAGTCTAGAGAGCACCTCCCTCGATTCTTGTAGATTCCAACCAAATTATCCCTCCCTGTACATTTCTTCCCACATCATTATTTTATCCTTAGACACCTGATTTGGATTCATGTGCTCTTGAAGAAGTTTATGAAAATATATGTTTTTGTGTTTTATTTTTGGGGAGGTTTTTAATTTCTTTGCGTAAATCAAATCAAATTGTTGAAATATGCCTTTGCTCATGATCCTATGAAATTTTGAGTTTGTAAAGAAAATAACATGTATCACCATCAGATAACCTGCATATTACACAAAACTTTGTTGAAGGATATTTATTCGGTACAGCCCAGTGAGAGGACTCTTGGTCAGTGGAACTATAAATGCCTTATACACAGGCAAGGCTATTCCTCTTTCAGTTGAAGGACTCTTTATGAGATCATCTGAATTCCTTTTTAAATTAAGCTCCATGCTCACCAAAGAAACATTCTGATTATGATCTTGCTCCTTACATAACTTAGCAACAGGGAGGAAATGTTGTGAGTTTGCCTCCTGCCTTCTGGAGAAACCTTTTATCTTCATTTCTAGCCAACCACATGATAGTCTTCCTTTGGTTCAAAAAATTCTCCATGGTTTCTTTAATAAAAGTAACACATAACACTAAATAAAACTTCTGGGCTATGGCGTTAGTTCTCTTTTCTGAGAATCTGCTTCTGACTCATCAATGGGTATGAATTAGAGTGGCAGAGGAAAAGAGCTAAAGACTGATCAAACCTCTAACCTCACATTTCCCTGAAATTCACAGAAGATGCATAATGTGAGCTATCACCTTACGTTTTCTTTGCAACCTCTCTTTACCTAAAAGTACGAAAATGCAAAGAACTCCTTCTTTCTTACAGGCTGCAGAACCCCAGAGACCAAATAAACTGTGAGCATTTGAATGACAACTGAAACTTCTTGTGTGCATTTTTACTTATCTAACTCAAGATTTGCTAGAGTTCAAGCATCTATTTAAAGTTCAAAAACCTATGATTAATGTTTAAATTGCTGATGAGATATTTTTCAGATCCTGATCATTGCTGAGCAATGGCATGACATTAAATGCTGGAACAGCAAGATTTTACTTTCCAAAGGACTGAGCTTACAGAACACGAGAGGGAGGCAGGAAGAGGGAAAGGGTGGAGGAGTCTGAGGCAGCTGAATGATAAGCAAAGAACCCTTTTGTTCTTTCCACACTACGGAATCAAAGGCATTTCAGTTCACTTCCCACACCTGAGATGTTTGTCACTAAGCCACTTCCTTCTCTCTGAAGTGGGTTTAAACAGTCATTTTGCTGTTCTGAAATTCACATCCCTCTTTTCCCAAACCACATCCATGCTTTTCTCAGTTCACCCTCCCCAGCAACACCTACTCTCAGTCAGGATTTGCAGTTTGCAAGTTTAGAGTCTCATAGAACAATAGATGACAAATTAAGCTAGAAAAAAAAATCTCTTTCCAAGGAAATTGTAAGACCTCCTGAAATGCAAAACCTATTTTTCCAGGTTTCTGATTTTAGCCAGTATGAAGGTCAATGGAAGCAAACTGCATTACAATAAATGTTGTCTGTCCCACTGATCTTCCTTTTAACTGGGTATTCATAGACGTCTACAATCTGACCTTGTTTCAGTGGGATGCTTACCTGAAGTTCACCTCACTACATTCCAGTTACTGTAGCACATGACAAGTTGTGACTTGTGCATAGTTTTCCCCCGAGTTTTGAAAAGTAGAAAGCTGTTATTTGACTTTGTGGTTTGTTGGGGTTTAAATTTCTGTTGCTATTGCAGCTGTCTTAGCAGTGCTAATCCCAAAGCAAAGAATGATGTGAAAAATTTTGCTCATTTGGAAAGTGTTAGAGAATTTTTTTTTAAACTTTAACTCCTTGAATTCTCCAGAAAATGATGTCATCCAGTTCAAACAAACACCACTTTCCACAGAGCTCCTAGGCAAAGGCACATGGTGTTCTGTGTGCTTGGAACGCACCAGGTTGGTGTTGTGAGAGGGAACCAGTCAACTAGCAAGTTACAGCAAGGAGGAAAGTTTGAAAAATTTGGGGGATGGATGAGTTCTTCAGTGATTACCTAATTCATTCCCTTGACCTCAAACAGTTTATTGATACAATTTTCCTGAGAGATGGCTTTCTATTGTGTTTTCAAATATTTTTAGAGGGGAAGCTCTGCTCTGCAGGTTAGATAAAATGGGTAAGCTGTCCACTCTCAGGTGGGCTCTAAGTAGGACTAAAGACATCTGCTTCTTATCTGTGGCAAAGTCTTAGATTTGGATGGATCAAATTTGGATAGATCACATGCAAGAATATATAAATAAACAGACAAACCTTTAGAGAAACAACACTGAATTAGAGGGGAATGCAAACATACTCCCAAAGATTCAGAGAAAAATCTTGCATTTGAAAAATAACTTTAAATCAGAAAGAAAAAATTTATGATGACATTTTCTCAATGTGATTAAAGGAAGCAGGACTACATGGCAGCTATGAAAAAAGAGCAGAAAATTGCAAGGAGAAATTTCATTAAGATGAAGACAGAGATTAAAAAAAAAAGAAGCATTCTTAACTTTAAAATGTAAAAAGTGTTCCATAATCATACAGAATTAAAATGAATATGTGAATTAGAGGTGTTAATGAATAAAATTGGCAATGCATAAAATGAATTGGTCCTGTGGAATAGTGACTTAAATATTTCTCAGAGTGTCAAGTAAAAAATAAAATTGTTCAAATTGTTGAAAGTGAAGATGATTGATGATGAACATGGAGAAACAAGGAAAGGGAATCATAAAATAATAGATGTTCCAGAACAAAGATATGAGACTGATGGGAATAAAACAGAAACCAAGATGTAATAAAATAAGACAAATATTAAGAAAGGTCAAAAAGGAGTAGCATAAAACAAAATAAGAGAAGAAAAAACAGGTAAATTAGTTAAGACAATAATGAAAGTAAACAGAAAAAAAAATTTGTTTCCAAAGGTCAAATATCCACAGTAAACATAAAACGACCTGGGCTATCAGACTCCTAATACATAAATCAAAAGGACAAAGCAACATCAAATGTAAAAAAATAAAGAGTATTAGACAAATGGTAAACATAATAGAAACTATGGCTATGGCATTCCTAGCCAGAGAAGGTGAAGTTATAATTACAATGAGAAATGGAATATTTACATAAATTGTTAAAAGTTATGATTGTCAGAGACATTTGAACCAGAGCAACTCCAGCTTGAATGGGAGCTAGACAAAATAAGACTGAGACCTACTGGGCTGAATTCCCAGAAGGTTAAGGCATTCTTAGTCACAAAATGAGATAGGAGATCAGCACGAGATACAGTAATAAAGACCTTGCTGATAAAACAGGTAGCAGTAAAGACGCTGGCTAAAACTCAGCAAAACCGAGATGGCAATGAGAGTGACCTCTGGTCGTCCTCACTGCTGCACTCCCACCAGCACCATGTCAGCTTATGAATATCATGGCAATGTCAGGAAGTTACCCAGTATGGTCTAAAATGGGGAGGTATGAACAATCCACCTCTTGTTTAGCATATAGCCAAGAAATAACCATAAAAATGGGTAACCAGCAGCCCTCAAGGCTGCTCTGCCTATGGAGTAGTCATTCTTTTATTCCTTTGCTTTCCTAATAAACTTGCTTTCACTTTACTCTATGGACTTGTCTCAAATTCTTTCTTGTGTGAGATCCAAGAACCCTCTCTTGGGATCTGGATTGAGACCCCTTTTGAGTAACATGTTTCTAGCGACCATAAAGGGACTTTACCGAGGAGACCTCTGATTCAAAGGAAATACTGCAGTACTGATTGGCTTTGGATAAGTGGTCGGGAACCCATAAAAGGGATAGGATTGAGTTAGAGGTCCAACTTAGGTGAGTTAGAGCCTCTCCTAAGACAGAGAGAGTTCAAGGTCCCTCTTAACAAAAGGTAAGACTGAACTTGGGTTAGAATCAAAACTTAGGAAGGTTAGAGCCTGTCCTAAGATTTCGGGTGTTAGAGGCCCATCTCAGTAAAGTCCTGTCAGCTAAAAATGAGTTTGGCTCTATGGGATGTTAACCACCATTCTCTTTGGATGAATCTGTCTTGCAGTCTTTGCTGATGGCTATGGTTGACAGAATTAGGCATATACAGGATCATGGGACATGGGGAGCTTTTTCCTCCCCAAAAGGGGACCTTGAAAACTCACGAAACTGCTGTAAAAGATCCCTTCATGACTGACAAGCGGCCACTTGAACTTTTGAGTCAGCGTTGCTGGGATGAGTGAGTCTTTCTCTGGCCTTCTGGCACCTTTCATTTTCCCCACCCTGCTACAGGTAATGCTTCTCTCTCTCTTTTTTGTTCTGATATGGTTTGGCTCTGTGTTTCTACCCAAATCTCACCTTGAATTGCAGTAATCCCCATGTGTCAAGGGTGGACACAGGTGGAGATAACTGAATCATGGGGGTGGTTCCCCCATGCTGTTGGCATGATAGTGAGTGAATTTTCATGAGACATGATGGTTTGATAAAGGTCTTCCCCCTCTGCTCTGCACTTATTCTCTCTCTTACAGCCCTGTGATAAGGTGCCTACCACCATGATTGTAAGTTTTTTGAGGCCTCCCCAGCCATACAGAACTGTGAGTCAATTTAACCTCTTTTCTTTATAAATTATCCCGTGTTGGATATTTCTTCACAGCAGTGTGAGAAGGGACTAATACAGTAAATTGGTACCTGGAGTGGGTTGATGTTATAAGGATACCCAAAAATGTGGAGGCAACTTTGGAACTGGGTAACAGGCAGAGGTTGGAACTGTTTGGAGGGCTCAGAAGAAAACAGGGAAAAGTGGGAAAGTTTGGAGCTTCCTAGAAACATGTTGAATGGCTTTGACCAAAATGCTGATAGTGATATGGACAATGAAGTCCAGGCTGAATTGGTGTCAGATGGAGATGAGGAGCTTGTTGGGAACTGAAGTAAAAGTAATACTTACTATGCTTTAGCAAAGACACTGGCAAGATTTTGCTCCTGCCCTAGAGATGAACTTGAGAGAGATGATTTAGGGTATCTGGCAGAATAAATTTCTAAGCAGTAAAGCACTCAAGAGGAAGCAGAGCATAAAAGTTTGGGTTAATGCCAGAATGAGTTAAGACTTTGGGGGACTATTGGAAGGGCATAATTGTATTTGAAATACGAGGACATGAGATTTGGGAGGGGTCAGGGGCAGAATAATATGATTTGGCTCTGTGTTCTTACCCAAATCTCACCTTGAATTGTAATAATCCCCACGTGTCAAGGGTAAGACCAGATGGAGATAACTGAATCATAGGGAAGTTCCCCCATGCTGTTCTCATGATAGTGAGTGAGTTCTCATGAGATCTGATGGTTTGATAACGGGCTTCCACCTTTCCGTGGCACTCATTCTCTCTCCTGCCACCCTGTGAATAGGTGCCTTTCACCATGATTGTAAGTTTTCTGAGGACTCCCCAGCCATGCAGAACTGAGTCAATTAAATCTCTTTTCTTTGCAAATTACCCAGTCTCAGATATTTCTTCATAGCAGCGTGAGACCAGACGAATGCACTGTCTTTTCCCTTTTTCGTCTTTTCTGTTACTCAGAGCAATCATCTTGCTCAGAAACCACATATTGAAAAATGTCCTTTGGAGCCTCACCTTGTAATCATGTGTTGGTACTTTCTCTTGGTCTCTGCCCTGCAGGGAATAGGAATTTTGAGGTTCATGAGCTAGCCCTAAAAGTTATCTAGAGCAGTTAAAAGTCTTTGCATGCTCAAAACTGACTTCTCTAGCCTCCTTCTGGGAAGTACAATGGAAACCACCTAAGCTGTAGCTCAGCAGCTAAGGCTTTGCCATTTTATGATGGTGGCCTGGGTTCAATTCCCAGATTTTGAAATGAGTGCTTTCTGATTTGATATCTGCGTGACCTTTGCCATTTTAAAATTCTTTTTCTCTCCCTGAACCGTCTTGAATTTTACTTTCTCTGAGCACCTGGGAGGTTTCTCTTAGTAAAGTTGACAAGTCAACAATATTGGCCATTTGGCCTGGCTATAGTTGGATAACAAGAAATTTAAAATACTTTTTTTAAAAAAAGAGTGCTATAGTTAAAAGTCAGCTTGATTAAAAGTAGATATTCAAGCTCTTAGCAGCCTGGGACTCCTTGGAGAAAACAGGAGGTACCACAGACCACATTTTGGGAAAAAACTCTGTTTTCCTCATGAAACCCCAGGAATTGAAAGTTAATAGATCCCTCTCAAAATCTAAGGCTTGTTCTGTTTGTATTTTGTTATCTGACATTTTTGACTTTGGAGGGTTTCAGAAATTACTTTGCATTGTAAGAGAGGTTTAGTGTGTAATAACTAAGTAGGAAATATACTTTGGGGGATGGCTAATAGCAGTTATGTGGGGGGAGGAATACTCACTTTTTTGTGCATCTGGATAAGAGAAGCATGCTCTTGGCCACCTAGGAAGTATGCAGATGTCCCTGGATTCCACCGAGAGATAAGGCTCCCATGGGAGATGGACTGATTCCCTTTTTGTTGGGATCCAGGATCTGGTATAAAAATTGGACTCTTAATTTTGGGGGTCTGTTTTGCATTCCAGCTGTGCCTGCTTATTAGGCTGTGCAGACTGTATGCTTTCCTGGCTCTGTTCTTCCAAGGGCTCCACCTTGAAGCCAGTAATCCAATGAGGAACTGGCAAATGACACATCTTACAATGACTGGATCTTCTTCTGTCTATGTATTTATATGTGTTGTATGTGATGATATAAAAGAGCTTTGATTAAGGGCTTAAAAATAATGAATGCTTAAATCAAAAGTTTTGTCAGAAAAGTAAAAAGTGGAATACCTCTTTGTTCACATGACTGGAGTAATCTTTGAAAAATAAAAAATAAATAAAAATAAGAACTCACTCACTATCATGACATATATGCAAGGTATGTAAGAAAAGTGAAATGTGTTTTTGGTAAAAGATTATAAGAAGGCATGGGAATATGGATTTATTTTGCCTAGATTTAAAGGTTGAAGGATTGTCTTAAATTAGATAAGATAAAGTTAAGGGTTTAAGCAAATTGTGGAAAGTTTGTAAAAAGTTAATCTTGTAAAAGAAATTCTGAATGCAAACATATTGGCTAAAGTTAAAGATATTATTCACTTTTCCCATAAATTGAACATTGGAATATAAGCACATCAGGTTTTTCTTAGAGCACTGATCTGCTCTTTCACCAAAATTATAAAGGATTATGAAAGGTTTATAATCCACTTTGCTGGGGAAGTGAGGAAAAAATAGTTTATAAGAGTCTTACCTTATGGTCAAACTGATTAAGATTGAATAAATTTGTCTATAAGGTTTTATTAAGAATTGGTTTTAATATTAATAGTACACGAATGCAACAGTGAAATTTGGCTTATTTGGTATAAAAGTTCTGCAGGAAGCATTGTAAAATATGAAGTTGGCTTTCTTTGGGCCATATTTGTATAAATACGTTATTGGTATGTGTTCCAAAATTATGTGAAATGCCTACAGTTCTCATAGAGCTTAGTGTTTGCTATTAACAATTATAATTGTTACATAAAATCATTGTATGCCACAGAGTAACCAAAATTTCCTTGTCAATTGTGGCTTTAATAGTGGTTGTCCTAACTAAGACTTTTTGTCAGCCATTCCACGGACAGTTGCTGTCTTGTTTTGGTCCTCTTTAGAGAGTGGGTCATAGTCAGCTACAGGACTTTGACAGGTGCTCTTAAATGCAGGTTTCCTCAACTGCATGGACTGAACTAATAGAAGACTAAAGTAATCTTTTTGACTCTTTGCTTAAAATGTTGCTGATCCTTTGTTCTGTTTTTCAAAGTCAAGGAAATGTTTCTCTTGAGCTATTGACAGCATTTAACAAGTGAGTAAAGTATACTCTTGTGAACAAAAGTTGGAGCATATTTGTTTCTCTCTACCTGATTTCTCCAGAATTTGACAACTATTAATATTTGTGAGCATCTTAACTTAGGGCAATATAGTTATTTGCGTAAGTGCAATAAGAATCTGTTTTTTTGTTTTGTTTTGTTTTTTGGTAACAGAACACAATTGAGAAACTGGTTGTTTTACCAAGGCTTTGACTGAAATGGTTTGCTTTCTTTTAGGGAATCGAACTTGACTTGAAGAGCCAATAAATGCTCTTTGAGAAAAACTGGCCTCATGCTTTGTCTACACAGTCCCTGCACAGGGTTTCTGACCTGTCTTAAGTAAAGAACGTCACTTTCTAACAGGCTCTGGGGCCCCAAGTTATCTTGGGACCCCAATAGGAGGGAAATGTACTCAGCTTAGAGGTGTTTGAGGGTGTAAACCCATGCATGGGCTCAGCTTTAAAAAAGTCTTATCTGAGATTCCTTCTCTGCAACAAAGTTCCATAAAAGCCAATTTAAAAAGACCTTAAGTGACAAACATTCTTTGCTTTATTTGCTTGTGTAAACAACGGTTAGTATCAATAGTAAAAGTAAATTATTTGAAGGAAACATTCTTAAGAATTTCTGGTTAGAATTTTATGTACACATAATCAAAGAATAAAAGTTAAGTTCAAGTGCTCATTTAAAGTATTTTGAGAATATTTGTTTAGAAGTATTATATTAAATCAGCATTTATTTTATTTTACAAGCTTGATATTCTATTTTACTTATAAAAAGTATATAAGATAAAGTAAAATATAATTTATCACCAAGCTACATACATATATTTTATATATTCTGTAGTTTGAATATTTGTTCCTTCCAATATCATGTTGAAATTTAACCCCCAATGTGGCAGTATTGAGAGATGGGGCCTTTAAGAGGTGATTGATTTATGAGGGCAGAGTCCTCTTGAACAGGTTAATCCATTCAATAATTAATGCAAGATTAATGGGTTAATGGATTCATGGGTTATTATGGGAGTGGAACTGGTGGCTTTATAAGAGGAACAAGAGAGACCCTCAATTCCTTAGCTGAAGCCTTATTAATGCCCGTCTAAGGGAGACCTCAAGTAGTTCAGCAGAAAGTAACAACAGGAAGACTAAAACATAAACAAAAATTGATGGGTGATTTCAGCTGCTGCCTACTTCAGGAGAGATGGAGTTTTAATTTGTTTTTAACCAGGATTACTGCCTTTTAAAACAAAAACCAATATTTTCAGAGGGAGATAACAGAATTGAGAGTTCTAAAATGTATCTTGCATGATATACATTGTTATGAGCAGAACTATGCTCCCTCAAAATTTGTATGTTGAGCCCCCTATCTTCAATACTTCAGAATGTAACTGATAGAACATTTAAAGAGGTAATTAGGTTAAAATATAGTCTTCAAAGCGGGCCCTAATGTAATCTGCTGGTGTCCTTACAAGAAGAGGAGATTAGGATACAAACAAGAACAGATAGAGGGACGACCCTGTGATGACACAGTGAGAAGACAGCCATCTGCAAGCTAAGGACAGAGGTTTCAGAAGGAACCCAACCCACTGACACCATAGTCTTGGACTT
The DNA here is from genome assembly GCA_963573385.1 of Cacajao melanocephalus. Classification (NCBI taxonomy): domain Eukaryota; kingdom Metazoa; phylum Chordata; class Mammalia; order Primates; family Pitheciidae; genus Cacajao; species Cacajao melanocephalus. The sequence continues at coordinate 3,771 of CAUYLG010011280.1, read as the reverse complement.
GCAGCTTCCAGAATTGTGAGAAAATAATTTCTGTTGTTTAAGCCACTCAGTTCATGCTATTGTGTTATTGCAGCCTTAGCAAACTCTTAGAAAAATTATTCAATAAAGATTACTGGAAGTGTAAAGAAATGGGAAAATGTTGCTCATAGAAGAGAAGAAAAAACAGTCAATAAAACAGATCCTGAGATAATTAATAATTTATAATATGGAGACAAGAACCTCAAGGAAACAATTACAATGTAATCAAGGACCTAAAGTCAAAAGGTTGAGAAATAAATAAAACTCTTGCTCCCAACTGACTGAATAGTTGCCCTCTTGGTGAAGGGGACTCCAAAGAAACCTTGAAAACTGAGTTCCAAGCTATAATGGAATTGGAGATTGGACATGCCTTGTTATACCCCCTCCCTCACTAACCATCTGTAGTAGTCCATTCTCACACTGCTATAAACAAGTACCCAAGACTGGGTAATTTAGAAGGAAGAGGTTTGATTGAATCACAGTTCCTCATGGCTGGGGAGGACTCAGGAAACTTACAGTCATGGTAGAAAGTGAAGGGGAAGCAAGGGACCTTATTCACAAGGTGGCAGGAGGGAGAATGAACATAGAAGGAAATACCAAACATTTATGAAACCATCAGATCTTGTGAGAACTCGCTCAATATTATGAGAACAGCATAGGGGAAACCACCCCCATGATCCAATTACCTCCAACTGGTTTCTCCCTTGACACATGGGGATTATGGAGATTATAATTCAAGATGAGATGTGGGTGGGGACACAAAGCCTAACCATATTACCATCATTAGGCTTTCATCCCTAAGGTCTTACAGAAACCACCCTTTTCAAAGATTTTACACTGATAATGTTGACTACTAGCTTATGTTCCTAGGTAGAAAAAAAAAAGCACAATGATATTAATTATTCCCTCACACCTCCTTGAGTGTCTACTTCCTCTATTCCCATTTTCTTCAGATGGTCACCTTATCTTATGTATAATGTAGATTTACTGGACATTAGCTAAAGTCTCATGAGTATGTAACCATTCTTCCCACTGTACCCCACCATGCACCCCAACCTCTTTAAGGAAAATATATTAATACTGATATGGTTTGGCTATGTCCCCATGCAAATCTCAACTTGAATTGTATCTCCCAGAAGTCTCATGTGTTGTGAGAAAGACCCAGGGGAAGGTAATTGAATTGTGGGGGCCTGTTTTTCCCATTCTATTCTTCTCAATAAGTCTCATGAGATCTGATGGGTTTAGCAGAGGTTTCCACTTTTGCTTCTTCCTCATATTCTCTTGCTGCCACCATGTAAGAAGTGCCTTTCACTTCTCATCATGAGTCTGAGGCCTCCCCAGACATGTGGAACTGGAAGTCCAATTAAATCTCTTTTTTTTTACCCCAGTCTCAGGTATGTCTTTATTAGCAGCATGAGAATGAACTAATATGTATACTAAATCTCCTGAGAACTCCTTTGGAACACATAGCCACAGATCCATCTGTGACTTGTGTTTTCCCAGGGGCATCCTCAAGCAGACTCAGTAAACTGTGATTGATTGGGACACCTGCTGCAATCAACCATTTTGGTTGTCAGTGGCCATAAAAAATGAATTTATAGGAAATGATAGGAATGAAATGAAAAATATGAAGAATACAAAAGAAGTTCTAGAACTGGAAAATATAATATTGGAAATAAAATATCTATTGGATGGACTTAACAGCACATTAGAGATGGTAGAAGAAAGACTAAGTGAATTCAAAGACAGAACAATAAAAGTTATCCATACCTCAAGAAAAGAGAGTACAGGATTAACAACAACAACAAAAAAATGCATAGAACCTCTGGAACCTAAAAACTCTAATATATGTTTAACTAGAGTTCCAGAAGAGGTAAGAAAAGGAGAGAATGGGGAAATAGTTATGAAAAATTTACTGAAAACCTTCAAAATTTGGTCAAAAACACTGACATAGAGATCAAAGAAGCCCACTGAACCTCACACAGTATATCTTACAGATAAAGACACACACACACACACACACACACACACACACACACACACAGCCCTACCTCAGTACATCATAGTCAAACTGGATATGATAAAGGATTTAAAAAAAATCTTGGGGGACTTCTGCCAAGATGACTAAACAGGAACAGCTCTGGTCTGCTGTTCCCAGCAAGAACAACACAGAGGCAAGTGATCTCCACATTTCCAACTGAGCTCTGCAGAGAGCAATGGATCTCCCAGCACAGCACTTGAGCTCTGATAAAGGACAGACTGCCTGCTCAAGTGGCTCTGTGACCCCTGTGTATCCTAAGAGACACCTCATACAGGAGAGCTCTGGCTGACATCTGGTGGGTACCCTTCAGGATGAAGCTACCAGAGGAAGAAACAGGCAGCAATCTTTGCTGTTCTGCAGCCCCTGTGGGTGATTCCCAGGCAAGCAGGGTCTGGAGCAGACGTCCAGCAGACCTGCAGCAGAGGTGCCTGTTAGAAGGAACACTAAAAAGCAGAAAGAAATAGTTTCAACATCAACAGACAGGACGTCCACTCAGAGACCCTATCCAAATGTCACCAACTTCAAAGACCAAAGGCAGATAAGTCCATGAAGATGGGAAGAAACCAGTGCAAAAAGGCTGAAATCACCAAAAACCAGAATGCCTTTTTTCCTCCAAAGGATCGCAACTCCTCACCATCAAGGGAACAAAACTGGATGGAGAATGACTTTGATGAATTGACAGAAGAAAGCTTTAGAAGGTGGGTAATAAGAAACTTCTCTGAGCTAAAGGAGCATTTTCTAACCCAATGCAAGGAAACTAAGAACCTTGAAAAAGGTTAGATGAAATTCTAACTGGAATAAGTAGCTTAGAGAAGAAGATAAATGACTTGATGGAGCTGAAAAACACAGCACAAGAACTTCATGAAGCCTATACAAGTTTCAATAGCTGGATCAATCAAGTGGAATAAAGAGTATCAGGATTGAAAATCAACTCAATGAAATAAAGTGAGAAGGCAAGAATAGAGAAAAAATAGAGTGAAAAGAAATGAACAAAGCCTCCAAGAAATACGGGATTATGTGAAAAGACCAAATCTACGTTTGAGCAGTGTACCTGAATGTGACAGGGAGAATAAAACCAAGTTGGAAAACACTCTTCAGGATATTATCCAGGAGAACATCCCTGTGGGGATCGCTCCCGTTCACGGTGCTTAACTGTACCATGGCCATTTTGAGCTTGAGCCCATACACGTTTCACCTCTCACCTGGAGGCTGTTGAGCTGAGGGAAGTGATGAAGTGTTGATGCATAACTTCTGCAAAATATTTTGGCTACTGACACGAAGAACAGGGCATGCCATGGCGGTTTCATGAGTCATTGTGCAGGCCTGATATGGTAATCCCTGTTTCTGTAAACGTTTTAAGACTCTGTTTACCCCAAGTGGGCCTGATATGGTAATCCCTGTTTCTGTAAACGTTTTAAGACTCTGTTTACCCCAAGTGGGCCTGATATGGTAATCCCTGTTTCTGTAAACGTTTTATGGCTCTGTTAACCCCAAGCAGGCCTGATATGGTAATTCCTGTTTCTGTAAACGTTTTGTTCCTTTGTTCCCGTATTCCTGTATTTACTGTTTAATGTAACTTGTGTCATCAATGAAAAACTAAAAGGTATATAATCAGACTTATGCACACAATAAACTCGTTATCCTGGCATGCTGTTCTGGCCTTGCCTGGGTAGTCCTCCAGACCCCACTCTCTGTCTGTCTGTCTTCTCTTC
>CAUYLG010011278.1:0-12380 GCA_963573385.1 Cacajao melanocephalus | reverse complement strand
TTTTGTTTTTTTTCTTTTTCTCAAATATTTTTGGTTCGTGCTTTTTTATTGGCCGTTTGGCCTGCTTTTTTTTTTTTTTTTTTTTTTTTTTTTTTGAGATAGGGTCTCACTCTCTTGCCCAGGCTGGAGTACAGTGGTGTGATCTTGGCTCACTCCAGCCTCCACCTCCTGGGCTCAGTTGATTCTTCTGCCTCAGCTTCCCAAGTAGCTGGGACTACTGGCATGTGCCAGCACATCAAGCTAATTTTTGTATTTTTTTGTAGAGATAGGGTTACACCATTTGCCTAGGCTTGTTTGGACTGCTTTTAATAGTAGTTTGTGTGGTGAGTATAAAAAAAGGACATACTAAAAAGAATCCTAAAAAATACATATTCTTTAGTTACTAATTGTGAAAATGTAACTATCTTCCATATTTTTAAAATCTTAACTTTAAATATTTGTTTAATGTGGAATCTATATACTTTTGTAACTTGATAAAATACAACAATTTCACTTGTCAGATTTACTTTGGTAGCAATGTAAGCAATTGTTTGTACAATCCTTTTTTATTTTCTTTTTTTTTTTTTTTTTTTTTTGAAATGGAGTCTCAATGTCGCCCAGGCTGGAGTGCAGTGGCATGATCTCAGCTCACTGCAACCTCTGTCTCTTGGGTTCAAGCAATTCTCCTGCCTCAGCCTCCTGAGTAGCTGGGACTATAGGTGTGTGCTACCATGCCTGGCTAATTTTTTTTATTTTTAGTAAAGATAGTGTTTCACTATGTTGGCCAGGTTGGTCTCGGACTCCTCACCTCAAGCAGTCTGCCCACCTTGGCCTCCCAAAGTGCTAGGATTACAGGTGTGAGCCACTGCACTCTGCCAAAACATTTTTTAAATGGCTGTTGTGTGTATCCTAGTTTGATTTTAGTATGAAAATGTGAAAGAAAATGATAAATCAACTAATGTGTGATGTAACTGAAAAAATGCTGATAAATTGCCTAATATTAAATCCATTTTCCGTTACTGCCTTTTACTAAAGGCAAATACGGCAAGAATGTCGAATGTAGTATGCTTTGACTATAAAAAAAGACACTTAAACTCTTTATTCTTGAATGTTTCGTTTAGTAGCTTATTCCATTTTTAATTGGTACATAATAATTGTACATATTTATGAGGTACATGTGATATTTTGGTACATGCATACACTGTGTAATGATCAAATCAAGGCAATTGCGATATTTATCTTCTCAGACATTTATCATTTCTTTGTCTCGGGAACATTTCAAGTCTTCTATTTTGACATTTACAATTAATTTTTGTTAATTGTAGTCACTTTACTGTGTTATCAAACACTGCAGCTCATTCCTTTTAACTGTATGTTTGTAGCCATTAACCAGTCTCTCTTTATCCACCTCTGCACTTCCCTTCTCATCCTCTTGTAACCACCATTCTACTCTCTACCTCTGTGAGATCAACTTACTTGGCTCTCACATAAGAGTAACAACATGTACTATTTGTCTTTCTGTGTCTGGCTTATTTTACTTAACATGATGACTTCTATTTCCATTCATGTTACTGCACATGACAGTATTTTGCTCTTTTTTGTGACCAAATATATACCAGCTTTTCTTTATCCATTTGTCTGTTGGTGAACACTTAGACTGATTCTGTATCCTGGCTGTTGCGCATAGTGATACAGTAAATGTGGGGCTATAGGTATCCCTTTTATATACTGACTTCCTTTTCTTTGACTGTATAGCTGGCTGGATCATATATATAGTAGATCTCTTTTTAGTTTTTATAGGAACCTCTCTACCAGTTTACACAGTGGCTATACTAATTTGTATTCCCACCAGCAATAAACTAAAGGTTCCTGGATCTCCACATCCTTGCCAACATCTTTTTTTGGTCATTTTAATAATGGTCATTTTAACTGGATATATCTCTGATTTTGGCTTTGATTTGTGCTTCCCTGATGATTAGTGATACTGAGAATTTTTTCATATGCTTGTTAGCAACTTATGTGTCTTCTTTTGAGAAATATTTATTTAGATCATTTGTCTATTTTTTAATGAGATTATTTAGTATTTTGCTGTTGAGTTAATTTGAGTTTCTTGTACATTCTGTGTATCAGTCCTTAGTCAGATGAATAATTTGAAAATGTTTTCTCCCATTCAACAGATTGTCTCCTCACTCTGTTAATTGTTTCCTTTTCTGTGCCGAAGCTTTTTAGTGTATGTAATCCTATTTGCCTACTTTTGCTTTTGTTGTCTGTGCTTTTGAGGCCTTACTCAAAAATCTTTGCTCAGACCAACGTCCTGATGTGTTTCTCCTATGTTTTCTTCTAGTAGTTTCATAGCTTCAGGTCTTGCATTTATACCACATTTTTTAAAAAAAAATTTTGTATGTGATGAGACATAGGAGTCTAATTTCATTTTTCTGCAAATAGATTTCCAGTTTTCTTATCACCATTTATTGAAGACTGTCCTTTCCTCATTGAATGTTCAAAAATCACCTTCATGAAAAATCAATTGATTGTAAATATATAGATTTATTTCTGAATTCTCTGTTCTGTTTAATTGGTTTATGTGCCTCTTTTTATTAGTATCATGCTGTTTTAGTTTATAGCTTTGTAATATATTTTGAAATTAGGTAGAGTGATGCCTCCAGCTTTGTTCTTTTGGCTCTTGGAGTCTTCTGTGGTTTCAAATGACTTTCAGGATTGTTTTCTCTATATCTGTGACAAATGTATTGGTATTTGGATAGGGATTACATTAAATCTGTAGATCACTTTTGGTAGTGTGGCCATTTTCACAGTATTTATTCTTTCAGTCCATGAACATGAAATGTCTTTTTTTTTTTTTTTTACTTGTTCGACTTCTTTCATCAGTGTTTTATAGTTTTCCTTGTAGCAATTTTATAAACTCACCTCCTTGAGTTTATTAAGTTTACTCTTTTTTGTAGCTATTATAAATGAGATTGATGTCTTTTTCTGCTGTTTTCTTGTATATAGAAATACAACTGATTTTTGAATGTTAATTTTGTATCCTACAACTATTCTGAATTGATTTGTGAATTCTAAGAGTTTTTGTTGGCACTTTAAGGGTTACCTATGTATTTAAGATTATGCTGTCTACAAACAGGGACAGTTTGACTTCCTACTTTCCAATTTGGATGCCGTTTATTTTTTCTCTTGCCTGATTGCTCTGGCTCAGACTTCCATTACTATATTGAATAAAAGTGGTGAGAGGGACATTCTTTTCTTGTTCTAGTCTTTTTTTTCTTATTTATTTTAACTGGCGATCAGGAAGCATTGTTTTAGTTTTTACAGGGAAAACTTTTAGCTTTTCCCATTCACTATTATATTAGCTGTGGGTTTGTCATATATGACTTGACTGTGTTGATGTGTGCTCCTTCTGTACCTTATTTTCTGAGTTTTTTTTTTTTAAATCTCGAAGTTATGTTGAATTTTATCAAATGGCTCAAATGACTTGTCTATGTCTATTGAGATGATTACCTGGCTTTTGTCCTTCATTCTGTTGTTGTGATGTATCATGTATTTTAGTTTGCAGATGTTGAACTTGCATCTCTAGGATAAATCTCATTCGATCCTGGGAATGATCTTTCTAATGTGCTGCTGGATTTTATTTGTTAGTATTTTTGGAGGATTTTTGCGTTTGTATTCTTCAGGAATATTGGCCTATAGTTTTCTTTTGTTTTGGAGACAGTCTTGTTCTGTTGCCCAAGCAGGAGTGCAGTGGCATGATCTTGGCTCACTGCAATCTCCTCCTCCTGGGTTCAAGCAATTCTCATGGCCCAGCCTCCTGAGTAGCTGGAATTACAGGTGCACACCACCATGCTCTGCTAATTTTTGTACTTTTAGTAGAGATGGGGTTTCACTGTGTTAGCAAAGCTGCTCTCAAACTTCAGGCTTCAAGCCATCTGCCTGCCTCAGTCCCTCTAAGTGCTGGGATTACAGGTGTGAGCCACCACACCCAGACTTAGTTTTTTTTATTGCTGTGCCTATGACTGGTTTTGGTAGCAAAGTAACACTAGTCTTGTAGAACTTGTTTGGAAGAATTTCCTCCTCTTCAGTTTTCTGAAAGAGTTTGAAAATAATTAGTATTCTTTTTTAAGTGTTAAATTTCAGCAGCGAAGCCATCAGCTCCTTGGCTTTTCTTTTTTGGGAGACTTTTTTTTTAAATTACTGATTCAATCTCGTTACTTGTGATTGGTCTGTCCAGGTTTTCTGTTCTTATTTTAGTCTTGGTAGGTTGTATCTGTCCAGGAATTTATTAGTTTTCATTAGGTTTTTCCATTTGTTGGTATATGTGGTTTCTTGTAATGGTTTCTAATGATTCTTTATATCTTTGTGGTATTAGTTATAATGTCTCCTTTTTAGTTTTTGCTTTTATTTGGATGCTTTTTTCTTCTTGTCTAGTTAGTTAATGGTTTGTTGGTTTTACAAAAATTCTACTGTTCATTTTGTTGATTCTTTGTATTTTTTTAGTTTCAATTTTGTCTGTTTCTGCTCTGATCTTTATTATTTCTTTTCTTCTACTAATTTTGGGCTTGGTTGGTTCTTGCTTTACTGGTTTCTTGAGGTGCATTGTTACGTTGTTTATCTTTCTACTTTTTCTATGTAGATGTTTATTGCTATAAACTTCCCTCTTAATATGGCTTAGCTGTATTCCATAGTGTTTGGTATGTTGTGTTTTTCTATTTTCAGTTGTTTCAGAGAGCTTTTAAACTTCATTTTTAATTTCTTCATTTACTCATTGGTTTTTAAGAAGCAAGTTGTTTAATTTTTATGTGTTTATACACTTTCTAAAATTTTCCTTGTTACTGATTTCTAGTTTTATTCCTTTGTGGTCAGAAAAGATGCTTCATGATTTCTGTTTTTAAACATTTGTTAATATTTGTTTTATAGCTTAATATGTGGTCTTTCCTGGAAAATGATTTCTGTACTGATGAAAAGTATGTGTATTCTGTTGCAGCTGTTGGATGAAATGTTCTGTAAATGTCTGTTAGATCCATTTGGTCTAAAGTAGTTTCAATCCAGTGTGTCTTTCTTGATTTTTCTGTCAAGATCATCTGTCCAGTGCTGAGAGTGGGTATTGAAGTCTCCAACTGTTACTGTATTGGAGTTGATCTCTCTCTTTAGGTCTAATAGTATTTGCTTTATATATCTGGGTGCCCTGGTGTTAGGTGCATATAGATTTAGAATTGTTATATCCCCTTGCTGAATTGGTCTTTTTATTGCTATATAATGACCTTTTTTTGGTCTCTTTTCACAGTCCTTTTTTGAGACAGGATCTTACTCTGTCACCCAGGCTTGAGTGCAGTGGTGCGATCTCGGCTCACTGCAACCTCTGCCTCCTGGGTTCAAGTGATTCTTCTGCCCTGAAATGCACAGCTCCTCAGCTTGGCCAAGGCACTGTTACCTGAAGGAGCAGTATGCTGCTTTATCTCATGCCCTTCAGGGTGTGAGTTTTCTGTGTAGGCCCAGGCACGGTTTCCTTGGGAGACATGGCTCCACCAGTGCACTCTTTCCTCAGGAGGTAGTGTGCAGTTTCAGTTTTTTGAAGTTGTATACCAGTAACATACTTATTTAAATGATGAGATTTATGATTTAAAAGTTGGTACTGTGTCTAATAGTGTGGCTCTAATCTAATATGTAATAGTATCTAGGAAGTAACTAGTTGCCGGAAGGTGCAAACAAACAAAAAAGGAGATAATTAAGGAAGTAACTAGTGATTTACTTTGTTTAATCAGTTAATGTTTCTTCTAGTCCAAGTCAAGGTCCTTGTTGTACTGCACAGTGTGCGTTCAAGTCAAAGTCTGAGAAGTGTCGGGATGATTCAGACTGTGCAAGGGAAGGAATATGTAATGGCTTCACAGCTCTCTGCCCAGCATCTGATCCTAAACCAAACTTCACAGACTGTAATAGGCATACACAAGTGTGCATTAATGGGGTAAGCATTTAACTTTATATGTTTTTAAATTTTATTTTAGAAAACTTGTTTTTCTGAGTAATTATTGATGCTTAAAGCTACATAAAGTGATTAACCTTGGTCTCTGTTGAAGTAATATCCCTATCTATTCCCCCACAAAACCATGAATATGTTATGTGGCATTCAATTAGCTGCTAACTTGTCTTTCATATTTGCATGTACATGTGGTTGATATTATCTGGAGAAACGTAGTTGTTCCGCTCGGCATGTGACTTGTCTATAATATTTAAGTTTTATAAAATATTTCAGTAGCCTAAATAAAATAACTCTTCTGGTCATCTTCTCTGAATATGAAACCTTTAAAGCTTTTTTGGCTGAATATCACTTTGATCTATGTGAAGAAAATTTAATTTTTCTTAAAATTAAACCATAATAACCAACATAAAATTGTTCTCATCTAATCTCTTTCTCTGCTTTTATTTCATTTTTTAAAGTTGTCACTGCTTTACAAGATTTGCTATGTTGCTTGCATTTACTGTTTTTCAGATGTTTTCAAATGTCTGCAATTCAGTTCTGATACTCATCTGTGTTTATTTTTCACTTTTATTTCCATTTAAATATTTTGACATTGGAAATTTACACTTGCCTGTCTATTACTATAAACAATAGGTTTGACTGTATAGGAATTAAATAATTTGTCTTTTATTTTTCTTCTAGCAATGTGCAGGTTCCATCTGTGAGAAATATGGCTTAGAGGAGTGTACCTGTGCCAGTTCTGATGGCAAAGATGATAAAGAATTATGCCATGTATGCTGTATGAAGAAAAGTAAGGGTTTTAAAAATACAAGAGTATAAAATCTGCCTCAAACTATTATTTTCTCCTAAATTTTAAGTGTTAAACTTTGACCTATAGTTTGGCCAGATAGTTTCCAGCTAAATCTGTCCTCTTGAGGAAATTACAGATGTAACAGAGCATTGTGTCTCTATTATTAGGGTCTCTACAATGTTTTAAAAATGATAAACTAGACAAAACATTGCCAGCTTTACAGCAGTAATTTATATAAACACTGTTAGAAGGTTTTGAAGTCATGTGGACACTAAATCAAGACTTGCTGGTTGCTTGTTTACTTTGTAACATTTAATGTGAATTATTAATGGTGTTATCCAGCCTAACTAGAAAAGGTCTATATAACATGCTATGGTAATGATTTCAGACAGTTTTTTTCCCCTTTGTATTTCCCCAACTAGAAATCTGACCTTAAACTTATATTTGAATCTGATCTTCAGCTTGTATTTGGCATTTCTTTTCCAGTGGACCCATCAACTTGTGCCAGTACAGGGTCTGTGCAGTGGAGTAAGCACTTCAGTGGTCGAACCATCACCCTGCAACCTGGATCCCCTTGCAATGATTTTAGGGGTTACTGTGATGTTTTCATGCGGTGCAGATTAGTAGATGCTGATGGTCCTCTAGCTAGGCTTAAAAAAGCAATTTTTAGTCCAGAGCTCTATGAAAACATTGCTGAATGGATTGTGGTAAGTATGGATTTTACTTACAAAGAAACCTTAACTTAAAGCGGTTTGATCTTAATTTTACTTGACCAGAAGTCATCAATTTTATGAGAAAACAATTTCTTAACTATTTAAATTAGAATTACTTTATGTGAAGATTTTTAAAGTTCCAGTATCCCCGGTTATTATTTTCTTCTGAAGTGATCAGAATCATGTGTATCATTCATAGATTGCTTAGTAGGTGATGGCAGTCATTCTGTTTTTCTGTGCTCCTTAGTTCATCTCCTGGGTGTGTTACTGCTTTCAGTGCGTATTACTAGGGCATTTTCATGGGACTTAAAATTTTTATTTTATTTTATTTTCAAGAAAACTTATTTGTCCAAATCATGGACTAATTGGTGATTTTTCCTGATCTTTCAATATAATCTCTGGGTCTTCATCTTGTTTATAATAGGAGTAAGATCAGATCAGGTAGATCTACTAATGATTATGAATGTTCATCCAACAGTAATCCACTGAATGCTTATTTTTAAGCCCACATTTCTCCAAGTTGTATGAACACTGAATTACCTGATATTTTCTTAAAAGATTGCCAGGAATGACTATCTCAACTTAAGTGTTCATGCTTTAAAAGTAATTACATTAAAATATCTGTAGGAAACTTGCAAATGATCTATTTGAGATTGTAGTATAATTGAACTGAATGTAGTTTGCTTTGGAAATTGATTTAGACCTTAGATTCCCCTTTCTCAAATTACTTTTAACGTGTGTGTGTGTGTGTGTGTGTTTTCAGCGCTATGGATACTGTAATCACCAAAGATGTTATTTGTGTGGAAAGTCAGCCTTTTTTGGGTATTCTTCTAATAACATCTAGAGTTAAAGTTTTATAGTTACCTCCAGCATTAAAATGATGTTTACTGTTTCTAGGACACGTTAGAATATGTAGTTTTTAGATATGTAATGATCATATAGTAGAAGGATTGTTGAAATTGGATTTAGGAGATCTATTTAGGTTTCAAGCTAAATACTTGAGCAGTTAACTTAGGTTTCCTTAAAACGTGTTAGTCTTTTTTTAAATTCCTATGCTTGTTGCTTAATAAATTCTAGTAAATACCTGTCTAGCTGAAGTTCTCATCTGGTACCTGGTGTAGTGGAAAGAGCACAGGTTTGAGAATGACGTAGGATTCAACTAATCTTTGTTGCATTTATCAATTCTGTGACTTCAAGCAGCTTACCTTTCTTGGCCTTTCTTTATTTTCAACTCAACTATTTTTTTTTCTGATTATCTCTGATAAGAAAAGTTGAAATTTGGTATACTTATTTACTATAGAGGACAGTGTATACAGAAAAGGAAAGGGGATCTCAGAATTACATTCTGCTGAGTAGATATTGTGCTAGATAGTTTAGATTTTGGCCGTACTAAGTCATATCATCTAAATAGTATTTTTTCACTTTCCTCTATTATCTCTAATTTTGACTCATTAAATTATTTAGAATCTCAAAAGCTAATTAATTTTCACTTTAAAAATATTGAGTAGACATGATCTTTTAATTTTTTTTTAAACCTTTTCTCCCCATATTTTAGATGTGAGGATTAATGAAATGCTTCATAATGAATTAGCAACATGAAGTCTTTTCTTGTGCTCTGGAGCTAATTAATCAGACACTTTCAAGCTTACAGACATTGACTTTAAGTGTGTGTAGAATAGAACATGCCTTTATTTTGTATCGTTGTTGACAGTCATATGCCAGTTCTTTTGAATAGTATGCTCATAATGTGTGAAGAGTGCCACTAGGCTGTTGGTGCATTTGTGGGCATTAACCACGTCAAGCAATAAGATAATAAACATCCACTTCTTTACAAGCTACTTGTCTCATTTGCTTATGTGCATAATTTACTTTATCATGTCAGGGAAGTGCCCTTCCAGTTAGTAATACAGATGATCAGGATGCTCTGGTGTAAGAAGCAGTGAAAGAAGTGAGTTGTTAGTTTCATTACTTTCCTTTCCAGTGGTGCCTGGTAGCCTTTGGTCTTCTTTCTGTGGTACGCTGTGGCAGCTTTTCTCCTCATGCAGGGTAGAATAGGAAGAACCTTCACAATTTAGAACTTCAGGGCATGGGTTATTGACTACTGCTACTGGACCATGTAAATGATACTTTCTTTTCTGTGTTGACAACTATGTTTTGATTTTTCCAAATACGTTCACTGTATTTGCTGAGTCCCTACTGTATGTCCGGACAGGAGATAATGTTGAACATCCTTTGGATTTATCAAAGAGTCGTCTAGCTCTTGAAAAGTTTAAGAGCATTCATCAGTAAATCTGTTGAGACCTTGTTTCAGCATCTCTTTTTCTTTAATTAAGGGTTGAGGGCATTGATTCTTTTCCAGTTTCTTCTGTAGTTGATGTGTTCTGATTTTCTGTAACTTTCATGTTAGGTTTGACATTGTAGAAAACCATCTTTTACCTTGACTTTCTTTTTTCAAATTTATTGTGTTTCCCCTCCTTTTAAAAATTATTGCCTGCTATTTTGTGGCTTTTTTCTTTTTAATTTGTTCAGATTTATCAGAGTTTGTATTTTTTTTATTGCTAGTTTATCAAGAATCACTTTCTCATTTTAAAATTAATTTCTGCTCTCATATTTTGCTATAATTTTATGCATCTAAGTATTAAGTATCTGCTATTCTTTGTGAATGAAAGATTTAGAGCACTGTTTCCCAAATGCTTAACAGAACACTAGTTCCATTAGATGTTTTAGGACTTGGATGTTCAAATGAATTTGGAAAACACTGCTCCCTACTGTAGCCCTTTCTTGGAGATTTGTGAGAAGATTGTGAGAAGTCCTGCAATAAATAAATATTTTAAACTTCATTTTCACAACTTACCTAACCCCAGAAACTTTTATCATGAAAAGACTAAGTCCTAAATATCCTCCTTAGATGTCATTTGGGAAAATATTGATTAATAGCAGTAGTTCTCAATCCTGGTTGTAGTCCAGAATCACCCTTGGGTTTGGACTAATTAAATCAGAATCTCTTGGGTTTAAGTATCTGGGTCTTTTAAAACTCACCAGTTAATTCTGATGAAGAGCCAGGGTTAGGAACCACTCATCTGGAACAGGGGTTGGCAAACTATGGCCTGTGGGCCAAATCCAGCCCCTACCTATTTCTGTATGGTTCAGAAGCTAAGAACGGTTTTTCTATTTTTAAATGATTAGAAAATTTTAAAAATTCTCAAAATGACATTCTTTTTTTGTCTGAGACGGAGTCTCGCTCTGTCGCCAGGCTGGAGTGTAGTAGCGCGATCTCAGCCCACTGCACACTCCACCTCCTGGGTTTGAGTAATTCTAATGCTTCAGCCTCCTGAGTAGCTGGAATTACAGGCATGCGCCACCACACCCAGCTAATTTTTGTATTTTTAGTAGAGACAGGGTTTCACCATGTTGGCCAGGATGGATTCGAACTCCTGACCTCGTGATTCATCCTTCTTGGCCTCCCAAAGTGCTGGGATTATAGGCGTGAGCTACCACGCCTGGCCTCAGAATATCATTCTTTTAAAAATAATATGAAATTCAGATTTCAGTATTGATAAATAACATTTTACTGGAACGTGGCCCCACACCCATTTGTTTACACATTGTCTGTGGCTGCTTTTGCACTTTGATTAGCTGCAACAGTGACTATATGGCTCCACAAAACCTGAAGTGTTTGTCTGGGCTTTTATGGGAAATATTTGCCAAACCTGATCAAGAACAGTGATCTCAAAGTGCATTCCCTTGACAAGCAGCATCGGCATCACCTGGGAACATATAGAAATGCAAATACTCAGGTTCCATTCCAAACCCACTGAGTCAGTAGGTGATGGTGTATGCTTAAAGTTTGTCTGCCGTTTTTTTCAGTGTCTGCGATACGATGACTCCTTTTTAAAAAGACTTGTAACAGAAATTTTTCATTTTGTCATCCTGATAAGTTGAAAATGGAAGGTGGTTGTGGATCTCTAGCGTCCTTCATTGCTTTGTGGAACAGACCACATAGATCACATAGCATTTACGAAACTTTAATAACAAAGGTGTAATATTATCATGGGGTTTTTAGCATATAGTGTGGGGACAGTTTACATCTGCTAGATGAGGGAAGCAGATTTCTGGAATGAAATAGTTTATATGGAAAAGAGAAAATTGTGTATATTACCTTAACTTTGAAACTGGAATGTTTTCAGGTTCCTTTTAGTGATGTTTTATCCTACTTGCCCAGGCTTAGCTTAAAGTAACCAAAAGTTTAGTAGCAAGTTGCTTTCTGCTTGGCAGATTGTTGCTGCTGTTACTGGTGGTGGTGGTGGGAGTTTGAAGGATGGGAGGAGTATATAGTCAAAGTCTAGACTATAGTATTGTATCTTCTGACAAATTGAAAGGAAACTTTCTGCCCCTATAGGGATGACATAATCAGTATCATGACAAGGAACTGTGGGCCCCACATGATCCTGTGACCCGTGGGAAGTTCAGAGTGCATTTGCTGAGAGTGATGTTTTCTCTTTGTCCCTGAAGTTTTGCTTAACACCCTTGTCTCTGACATAGAAGACCCTGACATACAGTTTATACTCAGTAAATGTGCATTGAATGAGTGACAGCTCTCCTTTCTTTCAGAGTAACAGGTGGACAATTTTATCTTTTCTTTTGAGATGAAACGCACATTTTACATTTACTAGCCTAGTTAGTATGCCTTCCACTGATTTTATAGTATATTTAAAGGAGAAAGTATGCACCTTAGCATTTAATTCATTCTCTTTTAAAAAGAAAAACTCTCGAGGAGAGAGATCCAAGATGGCCGATTAACAACAGCTCAGGATTGTAGCTCCCAGTGAAAGCACAGAGAGCGAGTGGACGCCGCACTTTCAGACGAATTTTTGTTGCCCACAGACTAGGAGATTCCCGGCGGAGGAGCCAC